>MNCI01002112.1:549412-569346 GCA_015680685.1 Gnetum montanum | reverse complement strand
GAGATGCAAGGCAGGCCAAGCTTTGACGTCTACCGATCAACTGTTTCTGATTGATAGAGTCCTTTCAGTAGAAAGATTTCTCCTGTCACCGGTGCTCAAATCGAACTGTACTCTGCTTCGGCTATAAGGTGATGATGTCCACGATTGCCAAAGCACTGTTCTCCGTGTCTCTGCTCCAAAGTGCTAAGTGCTCTGGTGCTCAAAAATATGCTTTTTTTTTTTGCTTCTCTGATTTGCCAACCCCTGTATCTTTGTCAACTGGGGTATTTATAGGTCGCGAAACTTCGTGGAAAAGGCGCAACCCTGATGATGTGGGTCCCGGATATTGCGGGCCCTGCTGGCATGATCTTTTAAGTCAGACTGTGACTACGCACAACACGCTTGTTTGCGTGTTGTGCGTGTGAAGAGTAGGCACATGCTGAGTGTGTTTCAGCTGCATTCAGGCTATATTACGCTCATTCGTGTTGCGTTGCGTGTATGAGCATAATCTGGAGTAAAAGAAATAAGCTCAAAATTGTTTTACGCTCACTACGCAACTGTGCGTAACAAAGCGTGGATAGTGTGAAACTTACACTCGCTATGCAACCGCGTGTAATGAATGCGTAAATAATGCATGGTTTACGCTCGCTACGCAGCTGCGCGTGATAAAGCGTAAACAATGTATAAGTTACGCTCACTACGCAGCTGCGCGTAATGAAGCGTAAGCAATGTACAACTTGATAACATACGCCATGGTATGCACCGCCACGTAACGAGCGTAAAGACAAGTTATCCATGTACTGCAAGAAAAAGTGCCAACCTATTGTGCTTCTCTGAACTCTGCCTTCGACTGTCTTGAAGCTTATTAGGCTCATTACCCTGCTGTGCGTAATAGAGCATAGGCCTGTCCTTTGAACAAATCTGATGCGCATTTTTGCTAGAATTGCGAATCTTTGCCTGAGGCCGATTCGTAATTTTCACGGTGTTTCACCCCTAGCCCTTCAGTACATTACTAATAATGTTGATGTGTTCATCTAGAAATTTAGGACCTATGGTTTCTTAGTCTTCTATAGGTGAAATAATGAGTTATGTGGCTATAGCTTGACCTTTTGTTGAGGCTTGAGAGATGTAATAAATGTTAAACTTAGCTATTATGACTTTTCAATGAGCTATATGGCTACTTTCATAGATATTAGTAATTATGGCTCTAAGCAGGTTATCTTTGTAAATGATGTTGACTTGGATCCTAAAGAGATAGTGTCTCTAGTTATTTAAGAATAAGACTAGGGCTAGACAATACTTCTCTACTTTAGTGCACTGGGTCTCATGGGCAACTAATGCATGACTTAGGTAGTATATGGGTAACTTTGCTTCATCATCTTGTTTCTAATACAGTAGAGAGGTAATAGACATGTTAGAGATAGTAAAGTAGATGTTGAAAGGTTTATCCTCTTGTGGAGGATAGACTATTGGTAGTTGTGCTAACTCTTACATAATATTTTCAAAGGCTTCTTGGCATTGAGCTATTCACTCATAGAGAACTCCTTTCTTAAGAAAATGTTCATGGGTTGTAAATTATCTATAAGCCTAGTGATAAACCTACAAATAATTACAATCTACCTTGTAGTTCCCAAAGCTCCTCCATGTTAGTTGATATTGCTAAGTAGGATATGTATTTAACCTTGTCAAGATCGACATGTATCCTTGCTTCCAATACCACAAATCCAAGCATCTTACTAGTTTTGACATCAAAGACACACTTTTGGGATTAATCCTAAGCTCATACTTGAGGCATCATTTAAGCACAAGGTCAAGGTCATGCTCATGCTCATTGGCCACTTTGGACTTAACAACCATACCATCTACATAATTATTAAGTGAACCTAGCATATAGTCACTACAGATATACATCATGACTCTTTGGTAGGTTACTTCTATGTTCTTTAAGCCAAAGGGCATCATAGTGTAACAAGAGTTACCCCAAGGGATCATGAAGGTTGTACTAAGTTGATGTTTTGGGTTGATTCTAATTTGGTTATATCCAAGAATCCATCCATATACACATGTCCAGTCGTAGTATCAATAAGTTGATCAATAATATGCAAAAGAAAATTATCTTTGATAGCTACCTTATTTAGGTCTCAAAAATTAATGCAAATTCATATACTCCAATTTTTCTTAGGGACTACCACTATGTTGGATACCAATTTTTCATAATCAATAGCACTAATGAAACTAGCTTGGTATCATTTTGTGACTTCATCACAAACTACAAGGGCCAAATGAGATCTAATTGTAGTAACTTTTTGTTGAATTAGTCTAATGGTAGGGTCAAGTATAATGTTGTGTTGCAGTAAACATGGATCAAGACCTAACATATCCTCATATGACTAGGAAAAGATCTTAATATTATCTCATAGAACCTTGGTGATATGTTGACCCTGCTAAGGATCAAGTGAGGAACTTAGCTTTAGGGTTTTTCCTTACCACTATGTGTTATGATAGGAACTTTAATCAAAGAGTCTTTGATAATGTCGTCAACCTCTAAGTAAAGGGTCTTGATTGGGTTTTCAGGTGATTCTAAATATTTCTCTATAGAAGCTATGTGATCAACAAGACTCTTAAGCTCAAGATCTAGGTAATTAGAATTAATGCATCTTTCAACATCACTATGGGACCCATTTAAGCTCAAAGCTAATCTAATTTACTCCTAGGTACTCATACTCCAATCTTGCATATCAACCATAAGCACATTAAGTGACACCTATGTAAAAATGAGTAAATCCTACCAAAACAATATGAAATATCTTAGTAGCTATGCAAAAAAATATTATTTCAAGGTCAAAAAAGATGCAAAAAAGGTCAATGAAGGCTATAATAGGTAGGTTAAGATAAATAAGACTAAAAAAAGGCCACATAAGGTCAAATAAAGTTTAAACAAGGCTAAAATAGGTTGAAGCATAATGAAAGTATGCAAAGTAAGATCAAACATGGTCAATTGAGGTTACATTTTACCAATTTTAGGCCTTAGTAGGTTAGTTGCTAATTTAAGACCTTGGCAAGACATAGTTACATGGTGTTAAATGGTGGTCAAGAATGGTGAAACCCCATCACCTAACACCAATCAAAGGTTACATGAAGGATCAATAGAGGCCATGATAGAGAAAATAAGGTAGATATGGTGAAACTAAAGCTATGTAGAAGCTGCATGAGGTTAACTATTGATAATAAGGTCAACAATGCATTATAAGAACAAAATAAGTTGAAACATCATGAAACAAGTTCAAATCAATCAAGGTATGAAACATATGGTAAAACATGATCAATATTAGTCAAAAAGGAAAAACTAATTTTATCATTTTTAGGCCTTAGTAGGCCATGGTAATAGGCTTATTGGTTTACAAGTGAGGTTGGGCACCTATGAAGGTTGTTTTAAAGTTGTTTAAGGTAAGAAAAAACAAGGTCTTTCTAAGCATTCACACTAGATCCACACTACAGCCATGCTGGCCAGCATGGGTGGGGTGACCCCTAACATGGAAAGGATGATGATGGGGTTTCCTAAATTTATTTTGTCTATTTTTTCACTTCTAATGGCATTTATGATGAGAGGAATGTGTTGAGGAAGGATTTTGATCAATTATGGTATTATTTTGAACATCTAGAAGTCCTGCATCAGGCTTGGAACTAGCACCCACCCTAAAGCAATGCTAGCCAAAATGGTCCTAGCATGGTTACACATGAGAATGACATTTATTCCTTCCAAATGATAAAAACTAGTGTTCTATGAGCTTACTAGAACAACGTAGGGTCACCATGGTCAAAATTAATCATTTTGGAAGTCAAAACCTGTAATGAAAGTAGATTTCATGGTCTTACCCCCCAAATCCATGTTGGTAGCATAGATGGAGGGGATCACAACATCTATAGCCTATATTGGATGATTACATGATCAAAATAAGGAAAACATCTAGTTGAATCTAGGGTTTTGTAGTTGTGTGCTTACTAGTCAAGTTTTAAGGCTATTTGAAGGGTGTTTTGTGGGTAGAACCTTAGTGGGAACCTCACTCACATTGGGCCCATGCTATCTAGCATGGATTTAATACCCCTCAATGTGGATGCATCTAATTTTTATCTCTTGGATGATTTTAGAGGTAAATTAACCAAGTTTTCAGGCTTCTAGGGTTGTTAGCAATCATGATCAAGGTTTTGGCTTGTAATTGATAAGGTTTAATGGTTGCTTATGCTATGGGATGGTTATACCCCCCTTAGAGATGATAGCCAGCATGGCTCTAGCATGGGTGAATGGGTCTAATGCATTTATGGTCAGAACAAAGTAAAATGATCATTAGCTGAAGGTTTTGGTGTTCTAGGCTCTACTAGGCTAGGTTTTTGGCATTCTTGCAAGCTGAAGTGTTGCTACAAGTGGTAAGGAACCTTACCCACATTGGAACCACACTAACCATCATTACTCTATCCTCCCTTAGTGTGGGTACATTGAAATATTTATTTTTTATGGGGTTTGATATTAAATCAACCAAGCATTTAAGCTCCCAAGGTTGCAGATGTTAATGGCTAAGATTTGGCATTGACAACAATCATTTTGAAGGCATTTTGATATTTTTTTGTAGTCATCCACCCTTGAGCCATGCTAGATAGCATGGATCTAGTGTGGATGAAGGGGGATGATAGTTTTTTTATCATTTTTAGATCTATTTTCTAGTGTCTAATGGATCTAGGGGGATGATACTTTTGTAAGGTTTTAGGGTAATAGGGGCAAATTTTAAGGCTATTTTAGATTATGAATTGGGTTTTATAGGTCACTCCTAGGGAACCATGCTGGCTAGCATGGCTTAAGCATGGATGGAGTGGGGATGATATATTTTTACCATTTTTAAATATATTTTCTAGTGTATGATAGCTCTAGGTGACTCTAGAAAGGTTTTAGGATCATAGGGATAGGTTTTAAGGCTATTTTAGATTATGAATTAGGTCTTATAGGTTAGTCCTAGGCCACATGTTACATCCCTCCCACAAACTTTAGGCATGACCACATGATTATGATATATGCATTACATGCGTTGTCTTGGTGAGTTATTGGGAATGACTTAGCTTATTGTAATTGCACTTTATATGTTATGATTATGACGTTGTTACATGCTTAGCTTACATGATTATGTACACTAGACCTATGTGATCCATTAGAAAGATGATTTTGCTAGCAAGAGTGTTGGATTGGGGTATAAGAGAACCTATTGGACATGTCCTTATTCTTTATGTGTGATTTTAGTATTTACACATTTTTACTATAGTGCTATGTTACATGATGTTTAGGTGTGATTTTGTTATGTGAAGATATAGAGTGTTCGATAAGGATTCTATAGATTTAAATGAATTTTAGTTTGGAGTCTTGATGTGTTTGTTAGGCATGTGTGAAGTGTAGGGAACTAGTTGTAGAGGTAGAAAATAAAAATGAGCTTATGAAAATAACATGGTTTTAAAAAATAATAAAATAAATTTTTAAAAAACATAAAGTAACATTCTAGTTTCACGTGACATATGCTACCTTGCTTATGTGTTTTGGTTTTGTGGGGAAAAAAAGAGAAAAAGTGAAAATGACTCATGTCACATGAGAAAAGAAGCACATCATTGTTTTCTTTTGATAAATAAAAGCATATGCTTTCTGCATTCTTTTTATCTAGCACCCTTTTGCACCATCCAACCATAAACATTTGGTTGTCTATTTTCTTTTCTTTTTTATGAAATAGAAATGAAAAAGAGCCTATTTTCGTCACTTTTGTTTTTTCCTCTCTTCTTCTATTTCACATTTTTCTAAATTGTGATCTTTGTGGATAGTTTTTACTTGATCTAAACATGGATTTGTGATTACTACAGTCATATCTATGTGGGTGTGGAACTTGTTTGGAGTGAAATGAAGTCCTACCAGATCTTTAGGGATTTCTACTTATTTCAGGCTTTCTACCACAAAAATTTTAATTGGTGAGTTTTCTTTACTTTTTTCTTGTATTTTTGTACTAAATTAGGATATATGATCATGCGATGTGGGCATGTGTGGCAGATGGCTCAAAGATTAAGCTTGGACATGTTATTTTGCATATTTTCCAAAATTGTACAGTTTTGGCTATGAATTGTTTATTAATATATATGTGATGTATGGTATGATATGGACTTATGGAATATGATATGTGATGTTGATGAGACTAGTATGATTGGAATATTATATTTTGATGACCTATTATGGAAAAAAAATTGGTAGTTTCAATCCTTTCTAGTAGTAATTAAATATTATTAATTATTATTTTATTAATCAAACTTTGGATGTGCATAACTTTGCTTCAAGGAGTCTAATTTAGGTGAAATTAGTGTTGTTGGGATCATCTTGAAAAGTACTTTATAATTGCAAGATTGGTTTTTTCCATTGGGATATATCGTTTTGAAGGTTATTATAGTGGTCATTTTGTGGAAGTGCATATAGCACTAGAAATCAGGTTGTGGTGTAAAATTTCATTTTTTCAAATAGTGGTATTTCTTTCATAGAATAAATGTGAATGCTAGCTATAGATATATGTGGTCATGTTATGTTTTCTTGAATGTGTTGTGCTTATGACATGTATTGGCTTAAGATAGCTAGAATGTGTACATGTCTTTGTGATGATGCTTTTCATATTCATTGGCAAGTGGTGCTAGCATGAGGGTGGGGACTAGTTGGTGATGAGGCACCTTGGAGGTAGTATGGATTGATCCCCTTATGATGCATAAGTAAGGCTCCTATCTTAGGCCTCATCTTGATGTGGGAGAGCATAGGTATGTCTGTTCTACTGTTGGTACATGACATTGGTATGTTCATCCATATCACTAGTCCTCTAGAAGGCTAGTTATTGTAGTTCATAGGTTGACATACCCTAGCATTGGTTAGATTAATAAAAGACCTGCAAGAAATGGCTATTTATGAGTACTCATGACAATGTTTCACATGCTACACTGAGTGTGGATATGCTAGCTACCACAAGGGCTATGTATATGATAGTGTCAATATGTTTTTCATAGAATTGATAATATATCTTATGATTAAATTATGATTGTGTGGATCATGGATTTTTTAATGGTATAGCATAGGTATGATGGCATGGGCATGATAGTGGAAATACATGGAATGTGATGTAATGAATATCTGATAGAGTATGTCAGAACGTGGACTTATCTATGATTATATTATAGACCTCTACCCTTTTTAATAATGATTATGGTAGTGTTATGTGCAATATGTGTGTGTTCATGAGTTGCTCTTAGCATGCACAAGACTAACAAGTAATGCAAGTTACCTTGTACCCCACTCCTCTCCTTTAGTGTAGCACTTATTGACCATCTAGTAGGGAAAGTATAAAGGCATCCCACTCAATTATATACTAAATTTCTTTAATTATATGTGGAAGTCACATGAACATAGACAAGCTCAAAGAGGGAGAGTAGTAGAGAAGTGAAAAATATTTATGGATTGGTTACTATATATTTCCATGTATAGGAATATGACCTATTTATAATTGTATGAAAGTCTTTGTACTCTTATATATGTGATGATTATGTTTATGTGTTTCTAGATTTTTTATTTATCTACAAATATTTAGTTCTTTCATTATAATGTATTCTTAGTTATTAGTTTGGCATGAAATGCTTTGTAGTTTGAATTTCCTTAATATAATGTATTTCTACACATCATTAGTTTTTAGTTTAGCATGCTTCATTGTAAGATTACTAGTGATCCTATGCATCATCCTACCCTAGATAGGGTGGGATGTTACATTGTGATATTGGAGCTAGTTTACTCCAATATTGTATGATGTTACATTGTGATATTAGAGCTAGTTTACTTCGATGTTGTATGATGGTTGGGATACTTACATACTTGTGATTTCATGTTACATATATGTAAATTAGATGTCATCATGATGCTGGTGAGGCCTGTAGATCAAAATGGCCTAATGATGGATAGGAGTAGCCTTCTCAAACATCTAGTAGTGGTCCTAAAAATAGGCAACTATATTTTATACAATAGTATTTACAAATCCTATAGCAGCATGTTGTAGCTAGTGATGCTCTTGTTTCCACATTCAAGAAAGTGGGAAGTGGTAGTGGTAGTGGAGGCTCAAGAGAATAAAATAGGTAGGAAATTAGTAGAGTAGTTTTAGAAGTTGGTGAGGATCCTACTATAGCTATAGAATGGTTGGAGGAATTGCAAAAACCATTTGATTTGATGAGATACTCATTAGTTTAGCAAACTCAGTAGTCTATCAATTGGTTGGTATTACTTCGTGTTGGTGGATGATTGAAGAGTAAGCCAAGGGATGGACTAGCTAAGAGGTGACATGGTATGATTTTTTGACATCTTTCAAAGCCCATTATATGTCTAACCAATATGCATAGGACAAGGAGGATGATTTCTACCATTTTTAGCAGGGTAGTTGGTCTGTGGCAGGGTATGATACTCGTTTCTCTAAGCTTAGTAGTTATGTATCATAAATGTAGATAGGTGCTCAGGCATGGGAAAATAGATTTGTTAGAGGATATTTAAAGGACCACATCTTAATCCTTATATTGACATCCTATGATGAGGCTAGAGAAATAGCCATGGATTTATAGAAGAGTTAGTAAGAAGATACAACTTGTAGAGGGAGGTGACAAGGGTAGAAAAGAGGATCGACATCTAGAGAGAGTCATGGTTTCTCTAAGAAAGCTTGTGTTCATGGAGGAAAGTGACCAAAAATAGCTCATGGTCCTACTATTAAAGCTATTTTTGAAGATATTGTTTGTTATAGATGTGGTCATCCTTGACATCTATCATAGGAGTGCTCAATGCAAGCAAGTAGTAGTGGAGGAGGCAGAGTCTAAGGATAGCAACCTCTAGTTCAAATTTTTTACAACTAAAAATATTAGTTGCTAGAAAAATCAAGGATCCTCAGTTCAACAACTCCTCAACCAATGAATCCCCAAGGCCTCCGCAAAAAAAATGGGATTTGAGATGCACTTGCTAGTTCAATAGATCAACCAAGGACATACAGAAAGAAACTCATGGTGAATGAAATGAAAAGTTGATAGTAGATCTGAATAATGCATAGATAATAAAAAAATTCATTTTGTATAAAAAACCAAAAAGATAAGACTTTATTGAGAAAAAATGAAGAATAAGTTACAGAAAATTTATACAAATGGTGCCTAAATGGGTAGCGAAGGAAGGGTTCACTGGTGATGAGTGATGAAGTACCCCTACACCCAACTATATGAATCACAACTATTTATACACAATCTGAATGAATTCCATGGATGAAACTAGTTGCGCATCTAAATCATTATTCTTTGATTGCAATTCATTGTCTTCCCACTTAGACTAGTGGTAGCTTTGTCACATATGGTTTAGTCCAAAGTGAGGTGTATGATGAATGATGTTTAACCCTAAGCTACTCCTAATGAGAATAAAGAGATAAATTAATTAAGACAATTACTATTGAGAAGTAAAATCTAAACTAGCCTACATGTGATGGCTATGCATTCCTAATCATCCACACATGCCTTGGACTTCGTGTAACTACTGCTGGGATTACCAAGTGTATGTTACTAGGATTACCAAACGATACACGTGATGGCTATGCATTCCTAATCATCCACAAATCACAATTAGTCATGCTCATTCTACTTAATGATAGGAATCATAAATAGTAGTAAATGGAAACATTAACTAAATAAAATAGTAAATAATTAAATAATTAAAAGCAACAACAAATTAAGTGGATGCTGTAATCACAAAAGTAATCTCAAGCTTTATTTCTAGTCATGTAACGTATCCAAGTACATCACACTCAAAATAAGGATGTCATATAATTAGAAACATCATACTATGGTCATGCACTAGGAACAATAGAATTGGAAATCAACAATCTATGAAAAAGCTAACTAAAATCTAAAAACTAAACTATATCCCAACTATGCACCCAAGTGTTGTATTTATAGACTAGCATGAAAGAGATGATTTTAGATATCTGACATCATTTCTTAGGACCCGATATAATATATCTAATATTGAGGCTCCAATATCAGGTACTTGACATCAAAGGTACCAAAATCATGACTTATCATACCCCCACGATTGAATGAAAACTCATCCTTAAGTTAAAAATTTGAGGAACAAGTCCTTTAAAAAATATTGGGAAGGTATGGAATTATTGACTGACTCAAAAAAACAAAAAAATTGACTCTTACATGCTACAATGATGTTTATAAAAATTGGACACAATATTACAAGACACAAAATTAGAAAAGCTCATGTAGTTCCCGGAGATGGTAGCTCCTTCATCAATCACTTCCCTTTGTCAACAGACTTCTAAAATTTATAGTAGTTGAATAATACCTACAACTTCTCTTTCTTCATCCTTGGATAATGTACTATCTAGGTAGCTGAACTGATGTATGTTGGTGCTGATATGTCTCAAGGACATGGTAGTTATGGAAAAATTTTGATGGCCTTCATGTACCAAGCCACAAAATATTGTTGTTCCTCTTCAAAGGCCATGGTCTTTCCTTTTAGCTTATGGTAACCTATTAGTCACTTGTCCAGGTCTAAAACAACATCCTTCTATCCATAGTAGCAAGATTTGATTACCTCAAGTTCTGAGTTTGCTACATGGAGTTTCTACAAAGTAGCTTTTTTTCTTACAAATGCTTTCTCATATAATGCATAGGTGGTCGCTACCTGCTTCTTCAACTCACATCTAGGCCAACTTGCTATTAACATGGCAAGGTTGGCATAATGGAGATTATCCAAATCCATGAATTCTTTCAAGTCCTTGATCTATAGGTCTTTATTCTTCACTTCTACTTGATCAACTAGTGCATACCTATCCAAGATGGGTTGCCAATTAAGATTTTTCATTGACATAAACTCAATGTAGGATTTGATCATTTGGATTTCCTTTTCATTTATATACTTGTACATGCCTACCTTGTCTTGAAAGTGTTCTTTCAACTTCTCATTATTTTTGTCCTCATTCTTCCATGCACTTATTTCAACTATAGACTTGTGTTGAATGGCATAGACCTCCTCCATCGAGAGGGTTCTATTTCACTGGCCAATCTACTAATATCTTGGTTAACCCTCACTAGTTGTTCTCTCAACTAGTGGATGCTTTCCTCTAGAATGTTCTTTTACATTTCTATGGTGGTCAACTTTGAGTTCTCTATAGAAAGCTATTTAATTTTTTCTTACGTGGTGGTCAATGCCTTCTTGTGGACATAGGACTATGCCTTGCCAGTAGAAGCATTCTAGACTACCTTCTCCTTTTCTTTCTTGTTAGCTTTGTTCTCTTCAATCAATTTGTCAAGTTGCCCTATTCTAAATTAGTATAGTTGATTAGGCATAACAAACTAGATAGGATCCCATCTTTTGGCTCTCATGGTGGCCCCTCTTGTTGTATGCATTACACCTCTACTTTCGCGTGCTTCATCCTAATCTTAACCATGATCAACTTTCCCTTTGTAGCGAGGAGGTTTTATTGTACTGTACTGACATCACTAGAAATGTCAAATAGGGTGGTCATCACTTGTCCTATCTATAGTAATCAATCTAATATATCCTCATGGTCTATAAGATTCATCAAAGTCCTAGCAAGCATTTGCACATTTTTGGTCCTTGTCAAATCAACTAGAGACATAATAGGCAGATTGAAAGACTACTTATTATGATCTATTATCACCTTTGCTACACTTGCTACATCCTGATGCTACATGACCACTACTATGGCACCTTCCCCTATCTCGGGCATCACCTAAAAAGATGCACCATTACTAGAGATTTATGTCAACCAATGGGATTCTCCTCCTGATTGTAGTGAAATCTATCCTCTTATCGGATTAGTTGAAATAGTGGGCTGCATAGCATCATTGATGACTCTGAAGAGGTTTGAGTCATTTCTACTCCCCCAAATAATAGCCTCAGCAATTTTTTATAAATCACTCATGAAGGGCCTATAATCTTTTGATGGCAGTGTTTGAGCTTGTGTCTCATGACACTAATTAGGCTCTTGCTTACTTCTTTTTCTAGTTCTACTTCCTTTTCTAGTTTTGCTTCCTTTTTTGGTTCTTACTCCTTGTCAAGTTCTTTTCTTGGTGTTGTAGGTTTGAGGAGTTCAGTGAAGGAAGCATTCTGAGCATTCTTGGGAACATCATTTGTGTATCCTAGGATTCTAGTGTGTTTACAAAACTTTTAGATTAGGTAAGAAAATGGAAGTGTTGGCTTCCCTACCTTCTTTTCTTCAAACCACCTCTAAATTTTTGTGCAATATAGCTAGGGAAGGTTGAAAATGTATTTCCCCATTAGTATGGAACTTCTCTTAACTACGTATGTTGAAATTCTGTTGAGCCCTTTGGTGGGAAAGAGATTATATGTGCCTATCTTGAAATAGGTCCTCTCTTCCAAAGTTAATTCATTATATTTTTTGTCATCCTTGTCATATGCTTGCCTTAGCCATAACTTCCTAGTGTTGGGATCAGACCTTATGGACAGATTGGCTAACTTAGCCCCTCATTTGGTAGATTAAGAGATTTGGTGATTGCTTTGACTGAGAATGAAACATTAACTCCTCAAATGTTGATAATGGCACCTTCTTTCTTATTGTGCTAGAATTGGTAGGTTTGGCCAAGGTACCATTTGTTACTATTTGAAGGGATAGGCCACAAAGGTGAAACTTGGAGTTTCATTTAAACTGATTTAGGAGTGAATGCCATGAATAGACTAAAGTTCATTTCCATGATGACCATGGTCAACATGGATTTTTCTTGAATGGTCTCAAGGTATTCTGCAAACAATGTGAGGCATTGTCCTTGCATGGGAGCTTGTGGTCTCACGGCCTCTCCTTAGATCGACTGCCCAGTGATAGGAGCCTCTTGATGGATGATGAATGATTAGGCTTCCTACTACTCATGCTTCACATGCTCAACTTGTTGGCCTCTACCACCTCTTGGATGTTTGGCTACTCCCTGCAAAGGTCCTTCTTGTGCTCCTTTTTTTTGGATCATCTACAATCAATCAAGGATTGGATGTTACTAAGTGATGAGTGGTGAGGTACCCCTACACTCAGCCATACAAAATAAGTGTTGCACGCACGATCTAGTTGAACTCCGTAGATGGACTAGTTGTGGCACCTAGACAGTTATCCTTAGGTCATAGTTCACTGTCTTCCCACCTGGACTAGTATTGCATTTGTCACATATGGTTTAGTCCAAATGAGGTGTATGATGTATTTCCTAATCTATGCTACTCCTGAAGGCAATGGAAAATAATATTAACTAAACTAAGCTAGGAGGAAAAGGTAAGAAAATCTAATCTAGCCTAAGTGCGATGAGCAACTGATTCCTTGATCAATCGTACATATCTTGGACCTTGTGCATGACTACCACTGGGATTTACCAAGCATAGCTCCTAGGCACACCACTAGGATTACCAAGCGTAGATCCCAAATACGCCACTGGGTTACCAAGTGTAGATCCTGGATACACTACTGGGCTACCAAGTAGTCACACTTAAATGCTCGTAATAAAGTCGTACTCATTCCGCTTCTAGGAGTTTAAAGGTGAGAGAGAGAAAATAGTAAATAACATTAAATAAATAACAAATAAATAAATAACAAAGTGAATGCTACAATGATGAAGTAATCTCAATCTTTATTTCCATTCATGTGCATGTCCAAGTACGACACACTCGAATAAAGACACCATATAATTACATTCACCACACTGCGGGCAGACACGAGATAAAATCTAACTCTGAAGGGATCAAACTACTAGGGCTTCTCTACTCTAAAACTGGGATCCCCAAACAAGGGAGTGCTACATCTTATTTATAGATATGGTGGGGGACTACAATATCGTGTACACGATATCGTAGGGAAGATGTGATATTGCGGCAGATGCGATATCGCGTACGTGATTTCGTGACTTATGCGAATCATGTCTCATCATACCTTCACGACTAAATAAAAACTCGTCCTTGAGTTACAAGGAGAACAAGCTTCAGTGATTACATAGTGGATAGGTATGGGATTATTAACTGGAAAAGAAAATGGACTAATGCTGCAGTGTGGGAAGACACAACATAGAGAAAAAATACTATAACTACAAAAATGTGGAACTCATGTAGTTCCTGGTGGCAGTGGCTCCTCCATGGGTGCTTTCCCTTTGTTACTTGCTCCAAGATTGGAAGGTTGATGATGTTGAAGAATGGCCTGGAGCTTCTCCTCTTCGGTCCAAGGATCTTGTGCCATCCATGCTAATGTTTCGATGTTTGATGGAGTCGGCACCTCCCACAAACAAGGTAGTTGCGGGAACATCTGATTAGCTTTGATGTACCATGCTGTGAACACCCGTCGTTCCTCTTCATAGGCTCTGAATTTATCTTTGTATTCATGAAGCTCTATTAGCCATTGAGCCAAGTCGATTGCAACATATTTTTATCCCTGGTAGCTTTCTTTTACCACCGCAAGTTCAGAATTTGCGACATCAAGTTTCTCAGCCAGCTTCTTGGACTCTACAAACTTTGCTTCATATTTGATATGGGTGGAAGCTACCTACTACTCGAGCTCTGACCTTGGGCATCCTGTTATTAACATGGCTAGGTTGGCATATCTAAGGTTTGCCAACTCTATGTATTCAGTCAAGTCTTGGATCTGCAGGTCCTGGTTCTTAACTTTCGCTTACTTAGCACTGATGTTGTTAATCTGAGCCTTGGCCATATGGATCTCCTTCTCCAAGATTTGTTTGTACATCCCCACTTGATCATGGAAGTGCTCCTTTAGCTTCTTGTGTCATTTAACCTCATTTTGCCACATGCTTATTTTGATGGCTGATTTCTAGCAAATAGCACATCCCTGCTCCATTGAGAGGGTTCGATTTTCTCTGGCTAAACGGCTTACATCTCGGTTGACCCGAATGAACTATTCTTGTAACTGATGAAAGTGTTCATTGAGAACATTCTTTTTTTTCTCCATAGAAGTCAACTGAAGGTTATTAACAACCAACTACTTTTTTTCTTCTTCTAAGGCCATGAGTGCCTTAATATGTGCATGAGTTTGCACTTGAGCTGCGGAGGCATCCCAAGTGGCCATCTCCTTTTCTTCTGCCACCTTCCTATTTTCTACAATTAACTTTATTAATTACTCAGTTCTAAAATTGTCTAGCTGGTCTATGGAACAAATTGCAAAGGATCCCGCTGTGCTGCTTGTAAGGCTATGAGCTACTCTTGTAATTTCTGGACTTCAGCTTCAGCATGCTCTACCATTACCTCAGATATGACCAGCTCCCCCTTTGTGGAAATGAGGTTTGATTGAATTACTATTACATCCTGAGGGATGTCAAACAAAGACGTCAAAACTTGTCCTATTTAAAGTAATCTATCTAGTGCATCCTCATGTTCTGCAGGAGTCATTGAGGTTCTGGCAAGAGTTTGAGCATCCCGTGCTCCTGAAAGATCTACCGATGGCACAATAGGTAGATTGAAAGATTATTTAATGTGATTAGTGACCACTTCAGCAGCTCTTACGGCATCCTGATGTTGCATGACCACCATGGTGTCCCCTTCACCAGTCTCTAACTACACTTGAAAAGATGTTGTGTTTTCAGAGATCTATTGTGACCATCTGCTTTCTCCTCTTCCTGTTTGAATGGATAACTCACCCCTTGTGCGATCTAACGAAATAGTAGGCTGGTTGGCATCATCAATGATGTGGAAGAGATTTGCATCATCATGACTTTCCCAACTAACCGTCTCGGCAATGGCCCTAAGATGGCTCATCGACGGTCTGTAGTCTTGCGATGGCAGTAAATCCTGGCCTATGCTAGGTCCTGCTTCTTGTTGTTGGCTAGGACCTCTGGCTTGAGGTTGACTGGGTCCTGCAAGTTGAGTTGCAGGTGATCCAGTCATCTATTCTTCTTCTTCATCTGGTCCCAACTCTTTGCAAGTGCTCTTTCTTGGAGCTGGCACCTTTAATAACTTAGCATAAGAAGTATTTTGGGCTTTTCGGAGGACATCATTTGTGTATCCCTGACTACCAACCTATCGGCATAGATTTTTGATAAGGTAGGGAAAAGGGAGTGCCATCTTCCCTGACTTCCGTTCTTCGAATTGCCTTAGGATCTCCATCAAATACAGATGGGGAAGGTTAGCATTAACCTTTCCCATCAACTCTACATATCCTCTTGCCCCAGACGTTGATATTCTTTTCAAACCTTTAGTGGGGAAGACGTGATAGGTTCCAATTTTAAAATAAACTTGTTTTTCCGTTGTTAGCTCACCAAAAGCTTTATCTCTGCCAGAAGCCTTCTCTAACCAATCCTTTCACACATTAGGATCTAATCGGGTGGATAACCGAGCAACATGGGTGCCTAAATTTGGAAGGTTTAACACTTCTGAAATTGCCTGTGTAGAAAAGTCAACCGTCACACCACAAATGTTAACTATGGTGCCTTGCTCCTTATTGTGCCAAAATAGGTATGTTTCACCTAAGTACCAGGCACTGCACTCAGAGAGGACAGGCCACAAGGGAGACCCTTTAAGGTGATCCCTAACAGCCTTAGGAGCGAACTTTGCAAAATATTCAAAGTTAAGCTCCATGATCACCACAGCAATTGTGGACTTCGTATGGATAGCCTAAACACATTCCGGGGCCAACGTGAGTTGTTGTCCTGGTTTAGGCGCAACAGCAGCTCCTCTTTCTACCTGCCCAGACCATCCTGTAGGAGGTTCTTCTTGATGGATGCTAAATGATTGGACCTCCTATTCTGCATGTTGTATGGCAGGAAATCGTCTTCCAGCTCTCTGAGGTTGTTTTCCTTCACCTTGAGCAGGACCCTCTCACTGAGCACGTTTCGAGGCCATCTACAATCACACAAGCCAAACGTTAGTAAGGTTTTTTTCAAAGTTAGGTTATACCTTACTACTTACCTTAATAGATTTACTTTATTTCCATGTGATGTTAATTATTAGAAGAACATGTCCCCGAAAGATTATAGTGTTGAGTCCTCTTTGCTTAGGTGGTTTCCATATATTAATTTCCTGGTATAGCTAAGGGGATAAAATTGTTTTTGACACATTCTATTCTTAATTTTAGAACTAATTACCCTTAAATATGTCCTTTGGGTGATGATGAATTTCAAAAAATTTATGCATAATTCAACATGTGGCCCCTCCTCCAAAACTAAGCTGAACACTCTAGGTTCAAGTAGATTCAGAAGAAATGAAAATTGGAGTACCAGTGAGCGAGTTATGGATATGGAAGCAAGGGATGCGCAATCGCAAGTTGTAAAGAGAAATTTGAAAAACTTCTCCTACGTGAATAGTTGCAAATAATGTTGATTAGCACAGGGGGTCATGTATATATATTTTTATTGAAGTTAGGGCACTTAGAGAATGTACCGAATTTTTAATATTTATTTGAAATTAAATGATATAAACTAAGGACATATGGACTAAAGGGTTCCAAGGTAATTCAACTAGTTCTGAAGGCATGAAAATTATGATGGTGTGTTTATCAATAAAGACCTCATATGGGAGAAAAAGGCTATGTGATGATTCATAGGAACGTTGAATTAGAGAGATAGTAATAAGGGAAAGAATATCATGAGAAATTAAGCTGAGGGTAAGAAATTATGTGTTCTAGCTAGAGAATTAATGAAGATTACAACAAAATTACACAAGTGTATCCTCCCCAAAGCAGGTTTCAACCTATTATGCCCTTGTGTAATCACACTTAAAGTGTTCGTGGGCACTAGAAGGGTTAATTGTAATCTGCACTAACTCCACAAAACACACACATGTAAATATCACTGAAATGAGATGAAAATTCTATGCTATACGGGACACAAGCTACAATTACATGAATAGTGAGATGAGATGAGCTATAGAAGGGATTGTAGAGATTGGGACATGAGGTGACTGACCCAGGGCACAATGAATCCTACATGTAAAGCATGATTAAGGTGTCATTAACCCATCGTTCCAAGATCAAGACCAAGTCCATCCTTCTAATCAATGACATCGCATTGTTTCATCCCATGGTGAACAACTATGAGAGTACCATAACAACAAGGTGTACGATCACATGGCATTTTAGTATAAGGGAGGAGTGATTTTTTTATGGCACTTCCTTTTTCTTTTCTTCTTCTTTTTTTCACTTTACTGAATCCAGAGAAGCTGCCAACCTTTAGGCATGGGTGCATGTCTTTCTAGTGGGACCCCCTAGAACAACTTTTGAATTTTGAGTGTCCTTTTGATTACTCTTACTCCCATTTTTCATTAGATCTACAAGGATCTTAGTACAACCACATTGCATGATAACTTCCATAGATGTCACCAAAGAGAATCCATAAGTCCCCTTGATGTCACACCCTAATCATTCCCTCTTGGTCCATCCTTCTTTATTATGGGTACAATAACACACAAGTAATTTTAAGTTTAGGAATTTCAAGAATATCACTGTACCCTCGAAGACAACCTCTTATTTATAGAGTGGATGAGTGGATGTAGTGGGCTCACTGTTTCAAATAATTAACCACTCATGACTTAATAACATAAAACACACCTCCACCAATGATCCACATGAGTGTTTTATTCATAGATGAGATTACTTACAAAAACATGAAAATACAAATACACAAAAAGATAAAACAAAAGTTGAAAAATGAAAAAATAAAAAACAAAAAAGTTGAAAAATCAAAGAAAATGAAAAATATCTATTAATCCTACCTGTCATTGAAATGGGGGGTATCCCCCATAACTAAACGATTGAGTATGGCAAGGATTAATAAATGGGAAATGAGGATTCTTGCATATTGGAAATATTGAAACTGGTCCATACTTATCACCTTGGATTTCACACACTTCATAATAAGCATAGTGGGGCACTTCATACGATGTAGTTCACGGATAATAAGTTGACCCACTATGATGTTTAGGACCGTTAGATGGTATGCAAGGATTGGGCTGATGCCTCCCATGGTTGTGTTCATTGGGTCGTATAGTTGTTGGAGTGTAAGTTGGTGGCCCTAATGAAGTTACATGAGGTGCTGGGTTCGAAGGTAAGGGTGCACCACATTGTTGGACTTGTGCTAAGTTGGAAAATGCAGTGGCCTCTGAATTGTGTTGTCCCTTCCTACAGCCATGTTTAAAGAAAGGTATCCTTTGATGTTGAGGAGGCTTTTCACTACTGTTAGTAGCAGTAGCACAAGTGTTGTTCGTGGGTTGTTGTTGTGGCACAAACACCTTAGGAATAGTTGGTGGCATTGTGGAAGGAGGAAAAGGATAAGAATGTTGGAAGTTAGGAGGAATATAAGGTGTGCAAGGTGGTAGTTGTGTTGGAGGTATGGGTTGATAGTATTATGGAGAATGGTATTGTGGTGAGATAGAGTATGTTGGCCCAGTTGAAGAAACAGGATGTTGAATGTGATAAGTATTTGGATTCGGAAAATATGAAGGGTGCCTCTAGTCTAAGGGTGGTATCCCCCATGACTGGGATTGTTGCCACTGTGGTCGAACTCAGTATCTCTATACGAACTCTAGATGTAATGTATTTCCCCAATGCTCCTGTAGATGTAACAATATTGGGCATTGGCCCTTGGGGTGATCGTATAGGCATATGTTGCATTCATACGTATGATTGGTAGTTGAGCACTTTTTCCCTTTATTCTTTTTTTCCAAATTTCTCCTATTTTTTCCTGCTTCTTGGGTTGTGAAAACTCTATCTCTAATGGTGTTGATATATTCTTCACACTTTTGATTCATCCATTCCAACATCTTATTGATCTTTTCCTCAGCTTCTTCTAACAATTGTTGTATTGGCAAAGATGATGTTTCCACCTTGAGATTAGTCGATCTCTCCTTTTCATGACCATGGACCTTTGTT
>MNCI01002112.1:486569-541053 GCA_015680685.1 Gnetum montanum | reverse complement strand
TGGAAACCCTAACTAAAGAAAATAGTAAACAATTAAATAATTAAAAAATTAAAGGCAATAATAAATCTAAGTGGATGCTGCAATCATGGAAGTAATCTCAATCTTTATTTCTAGTCATGTAATATGTCCAAGTATGTCACACTCAACTAAGGATGTTGTACAACTACAAACATCACACTGTAGGCATGCACTAGGAATAATAGGATTAAAAATCAATAATCTATGAAAAAGCTAACTGAAATCTAAAATCTAAACTATATCACAACCATGCACCCAAGTGTTGTATTTATAGGCTAATATGAAAATGATATCAAATATCCAACATTGCTTCTTGGGACCCAATATCACATATTCGATATTGAGGCTGAAATATCAGGTATTCGATATGGAAGCTACCAAAATCAAGACTCATAAACTAGCATAAGAGTTCAAAGACCATTAAATCCAATGCAATCTTCTCCATGATCGGGGTACTAAGCCATTCCTAATGCTTTTGAACCTTTCTCAAGTGCAACCTTAGATCTATGACATTGGCTATGGTGGAGGTTGAGAAGTGAAAAAAATATAATCTACCCAAATGCTCTATGCTTAGAGTTGGAAATACTAGGAGTGTAGTGTAGAGATTGAAAATTCACAAATCTCAAAGGTGGTTACAAGGCCACAAGGTCATAGGATGACTACACTAGGTTCAAGGGAATACAAGTGTGGAAACTTGTAAAAACTCTTGAGTGCTTGAAAATGCCCAAGCGTAGAATTATGAACAATTTTTTGTGCAAAAGTGTATGTATGCCAATAGTCTTAGATTGTAAAAATATGTGAAACCTTGAGAAAATTTCTGAAGTGCCAAAGTGTGTGTTTCTACAAAAGTGTTGAATCATGTAAAATTCTAGAACTTGTAAATGGTGTTTGAGGCTTGTTTTTATAGGTTTTGGGCCATGAATGGGGGTGCAAAATGGCTATAAATTGGTTGCTAAATTCAAGTTAGATGGGTGCTCAAGTTTGGGGGGTTACTATACATAGTAAGTGCTTCCCCCCATGGCCAATCTATTTACTATAAATAGGAACCAAGGCACACCTTCCATGTTAGAGATGAATCTTCCATGCTAAGCTCTTTACCATGCTTGTTGTAGTGGTTGGTCAATGTTGAAGTGCATGAAGTTTTAAAATCTAGCTATTGTGGCTTCCACATAGGGGGATGTAATTTTCAACATTGGGGGTGAAGACTCCACACTAGGGCAAAATGTCCACACTAAGGAAAAATTTCCATGCTGAGGGTGAAAGGTTTCCAAGATATACATGTGGTCTTGATAGTGAAGGGGGAAAGTTTCCAAAACTCCCATCCTTCCACATTGGGGGTAGGTGAGATTTACCTCCTAGCATGTGTTTCTAGTATAGACAAGTGTATACCCCCCATAAAACCCATCAAATTACCTTTTTGATGTTCCAAAAGGCATTTTAAGCTCCCCATCCAAGCCCAAATATAGATACTAAATGACTTTTTTTTCACATGCAGAATGAGACTTAGACCACTTATGAGGCATTTTTAAGCACAAAAAGTATAAAGTACGTGAAATTTCCCACTATAGGTTATAATTTTCACATTTACAATGAATTTTTACCTTGGTTTTCATGGGGTGAAAGCTACATGATGAAGATTGGCTATAACATGCAAATTTTTGTGGTGTTTCAATAGCCCCTTTTGTTGGTGTCTGAAGGATTGACTGAAGAGGCACTAATAAGGAATACAAAATACCATTACACATTATAACACTACAATGCATATAGGCCACATGAGGATCAGGCTATCCAAGTCACCAAAGTTGCTAGTTTAAGACTATGGTGGACCATGGTACTAGTTGAAGGTCCTAGTAGGCCATGTTGTTAGTTTAAGGTCATAGAGGATTGTTGAAAATGGGCTTGATTATTGATGATTATTGGGTACATGTAGTATGGATTTAGATAGGAATGGTTAACTAGATTGGTTAGCCCATTCTCATCCATGTCAGCTCTTCTACATGCACCATCCCCATAGGCTCTGATGACAAAGAAGATCTCTTTCTAGTTGGCTAAGAGTTTGTCTGCATGCTCATGGATGACCTTGAGGACCAGGTTCCCCTCCTTGGTCTTGCAAATGATTAGGTCATGGTAATGTTGCCACTTTTTCCTCTCTTGTTAGTGCTCAATGTGAGCAAGTGCTTTCATGTGATCCTACTCCAAATCTAGGGCTACCGTCTATAACTCCTTATTCTAATCATCATTGATGAAGTCAATCAAGGCTACTCAGAGTGATGGCACTAGAAATTCAATAGGTAAAACAACTTTAGAATCATAAACCAAGTTATAACAGGTCATACTAGTTGTTGTGCAATAGGTTGTTCTATATTCCCATAGTGCATGGACAAGCTACTCATGCCACTTGCATTTGTTGTTGTTAAGCATCTTTTTGAGTAAGTTGTTGATGACCTTGTTACTTGATTTTGCTTTTCCATTTCCTTGGAGGGTAATAGGGCGATGAGAAATAATGCTTAGTACCTAAGTTGTGATAGAAATATTTCATTTCATGGCCACTAAATTATTGTCAATTATATGTAACTATGATCATGGGTATGTTAAAATAGGCTACAATGTTATCTAGAATGAATTTGAAAACTTGTTTAGATGTAGTCTTCCTTAAGGAAATAGCCTGAACCCACTTTGTAAAGTATTTAGTTGTGGTGATGATGAAGCTATGCCCTATGGAAGACTTAGGCATTATGGGTCCAATGATATCCAACCCCTATTATTGGAACAATCATGTCATCTAAGTGGTGTGTAACTCAATCAGTGATATGTGTATAAGGTTGCAGTTAGTCCTTGTGAGGATTCTCCATGCATAGGGTAAAATTTGATATCATCATACCACTCCTTGGAAGGAGTAGTATGAATGACAACTACAAAGGTATTCTCAATGTTCTATGTGATGGAAGTAGCATGGTCCATGATTAAGGTGGAGAACTTACTAAATACATATGCCATCATACTAAGGGCTAATGTTGCAATTGCATTGGCTATATCATTCTCTTTTTGGGATATGTGTTGGATATCAACATCTATGAATTATGGTAACAAAGATGACAGTAATGTTGTAAGTACTTAGCTTTGCATGCATAGACTTTATTTACTTAGTTAACCACAATTTGTAAATTTCCTTTGATGGCTAAGCATCTAATTCCTAGGTCAGGAGCTACCATCATCTCTCTAATCAAACCTTCATACTACGCAATGCTTTTGGTACATGAAAACTCAAAATTATAGGTGAAGAATCATAATTCATCAAATGGAAATGTTATGATTATAGTGGCACTGGCCCCATGGGTAATTGAGGTTTCATCAAAGTGCATGATCACCTCATAACCCTCGAGCACTTGGCTAATAGTGTGAATGTGTTCATTAGGAAACTTAGGATCTATGACTACTTGGTCATCAACAAGTAAAACTATGAGTTGTATGGCTATAGCTTGACCTTTCATTGAGGATTGAGATACATAATGAAGGTCAAACTTCATGGTTATGACTTTCCATTAGGCTATTTAGCTACTATTATAAATGTTGGTTATTATGGCTCTTAGTATGTTGTTCTTGTAAATGATGTTGAATTAGCTTTTGAAGAGGTAGTGTCTTCACTTCTTCAAAGAGAAGACTAGTGCTAGACAATACTTCTCCACTTTAGTATATCAGATCTCATGGGCTGCTAAGGCATGGCTAAGGTATTATATTGGCATTTTTGCTACATCATCACATTTTGGATAGATTAGAGAGGCAATGGATGTGTCGGAGATGGCAAGGTAGACATAAAATAGTTAATCCTCTTACAAAGGATAGACTATAGATAGTTATGTCAATTTCTTTTTAAGATTTTCAAAGGCCTCTTGGCATTGAGCCATCTATTGATAGTGAACACATTTCTTAAGCAAGTGTTGCATAGGCTGTAACTTATTCATAAACCTAGCAATAAACCTATGGATAAACTATAATCTGCCTTGTAACCCCAAAATCTCTTTAAGGTTGGTAGGTGCTATTAATCAAGGTTTTGGGATGCTCAAAGGTCCAAAAATCAAGGTTTTGGGGCCTTCCAAACTTAGTTTAGGGTCAAATCCATCAAAATTGGGCACTCCGAAGGTCTGTAAGGCCAAAAAGTAGGTTCTAGAGACTTTCCCCCCTTTCTTCATGCTAGCTAGTGTGGAAGAAAGGGGGATTAGCATGGAAAAACAAAATTCAAGTGAAAATGGAATCGAACATGATCAAACAAGTAGCCAAGACCTAGATTTGAAGGTTGTGTATCTTTTAGCTTCATTTTGAGGCAGTTTTAGTTGATATTGAGTATCAAAACATGTCAAAATGGCTTCCCCCTCTTTTTCCATGCTGAGAATAGTATCTACGACATGAAATAATAATAGGACACACTTTTTGTAAATTTAGGATGGTTTAGAAGTACTTTGTCTAGGTTTCTAGCCTCCTAGGGCTGTAGAATTTGAGTCTTCAAGTTTTTGGGTAATTTTAGGCATGTTCAAAGGTTGTTTAGGGTACTTAAGGTCTTCCCCCCTTGTTTACAATGGGGAGTTACTCCAACATTGGAGAATATGGGAAATGGATTTTGGAGGTTGAAATGATATTAGACAAGAAAAATCTTGAGGTTATGAGATTATGGACTCCTCCAACGTAGATCTTTGGCTTTTGGGAGTGTCATCTTGCAAAAAAGATGGAAAAGTAGTTTTTCAAAAAAATTTCCATGCTAGGGAAGTTTCTCCAAAGTGTAAGAATTAAGAATCCTAAATCTAGGCCAATTTGGATCACAATCGACAGTGCATGTTACCTTCTAGAGTTCCTAGGGCAAAGGGCTATGTCTCCATGTCAAACTTTGGTAGTTTTGAGTGCTTCCAAGTGGTTTTTGAGCTTTCCCAACTTATTACATGATAGGTTTATGGAACTCAATGCAAAAAAATAGGGGGAACCATCTAGGATCAATTTCTTAAGGTTTGAAGACTCTAATGACTACTACCATGGTTCTAGAGTGAATGTAGGGTCATTTAATGTCATTTTGAGGTGTTCAGAGCTCCATACAAGTTCCTTGTTAAATTTTCACATTGGGTAGAATGGAGGAAGGGATACCTAGCATGAATAAAAATTAATCCTATATCTAGGCTATTTTCAAGCTCAATCGACCATGCATGTCAGCCTCTAGCACTACCATGGTTAAGGGCTAGGGTTTGGAGTCAAGACTGGTTAGTTTGGAAGTCTTGTAGGTGGGTTCTACTTCCCCCTCTATTTCCATGCTGGAGATGGTATTCCCATCATGGAAAATTAAAAGGAAATATGTTTTTAACTTTCTGCATCATTTTTGGCCATGCATGTAGGTCTTCGAGGTTGCTAGTGATGATTATTAATGCTTGGTGTCAAAATTTTGCATTTTTGAAGGTTGTCAAGTAGTTCTTGAGCTTTTCTGCATTTTTCAATGCTAAGGTTTTCATAATTAGCTTGAAAAATTAGGGGGAATTATTTTCTAGCTTCTTAGTATTGATTTCAACTAGTCTGAAGATCTTAAGATGTGCAAACAAGTTTCTAGGACACTCATAGGGCTTTCTAGTGTTCATTCGAGGTCTCTGAATGCTATTTTGAAGTTCCCCAAAAGTTCCCCCTTTAATTCCATACTAGAAAGCATGGAAGAAGTGGCTCTTAGCATGGGAGAATTGAGGGACCTGGAATTTTTTCCTTTTTTTTATTATTTTAAACTATGCATGCAAGCTTCTAAGGTTGCTGGCATCGATTGCTAATATCTAATGTCAAAAGTTGGTTATTTAAAGGGTTATTAAGTAGTTTTTTGGCTTTTACCTATTTTTAATGGTATGGTTTCCATGATTAGCATGGAAAATTTGGGGGAAGGGCCTTTTTTTTAGCTCTTATGATTAATTTGATTATGCATGAGTGTCCATAGGATTACTAGTGTTGGCCATCAATGCCTAAGGATAAAATTTGATCATTATGAAGGCTGTGAGGGGGTTTGTAGGCTTCTCCCTTTCTATCCATGCTAAGGAGGGGAGGCTTAGCATGGAAGAGGTCTCCCCCAACCAAGAAAGTTATATCTAGGCTAGATCGCTAGTTAATTGACCATGCATGTTAACCTACGAGGTTACTGGTGTTGATAGTCAATGCTAAGTGTCAAGATCCATCAATTTGGCAACTTCTAAGTACCTCATATAGTCTTACCCATTTCTTCCACACTAGCCATGATAGCCCTAGCATGGATGAGAGGGGGATGATAGTTTTGTATGATATTTGACCACTTTTAGGGCTTTCGGAAGCTCTAGAGGGTTCTAACAAGGTCTAGGGGTTACCAATCTTTGGAATATGGCTAACAGGTAATCAATTTAGGTCATTTTTGGCTTACCCCAATCCATCCATGCTAAGGGTGAGGTGACCAATGTGGATGAAGCCTTACCTAGCATGGAAACAACAAATCCTAAAGTTTTGACCAGTTTTGACCATTTTTGACTAAGATTGGTGAGATTCCAAGGTTGTTGGAGATGCTTGGATGGATTCTAGATCATGTGGGAAGATTTCAAGGTCAAAATTAGGATAGATGGATGTTAGGAGGATAAGAATGGATGTTAACCCCCTTCTTGGACACTAGGCACTATTACCTCATTGTGAAACCCATAGTGTCTAGCTTCGTTCATATCTCACCCACTTTTGGGAACCTAGAATTAAAAAAGGTAGGCTTTGGTTACAAAAAATAGAAAAATAGTTGTATTTTAATGACTTTGCAAAATAGGAGGCATTTTTCAACACTTGGCATGGTATCCCCATTCGTGGATGCATGGGAGTTAACATTGCAATGTGGTTCTAAGTGTCAAAATTAGAAAAAAGCTTAGCGTTGATGCAATTTTTGGATAAGAGAGGAGGTATAGAGTGGGGCCCATGATCCAAAATTTTACCTATTTTTGCCTTTGGTTTTTATTGGTTTTTTTGGATGGATAATTTTTAACAAATTTACAATAAGGAAAAATTTTATGGATATGGACCTACGTACTTCTTCTAGATCCCAAAAATTTTACGTATTTTTGCCCATGAAATTTAATTTTAACAAATTCTAAGGCCTAGATATGAAAAAATAGCCACACCCCAAAATTTTGGGAAGCAAGCATGAAACAACAAGCCCTATTTTAAAAATCAAATCTACAAAAGCTAAAGCAACAAAATGACTATATATTTTACATGATAGTAGCCAAAATAGGAGGTATGATTTCATCAAAATTTCATTTTAATCCATCCATGAGAGTAGATCTGGAAAAAATGGCTTTAACACATAGGAAACAAAAACAAAAAAACCAATAAAAACCAAAGGCAAAAATAGGTAGAACTACCCTATACCTCCTCTATACGTGGTTCTAAGAAGAAGTACGTAGGTCCATAAAATTTTTGGTTATGACTATGTGAATAAGGAAAAATTATTGTCATAGCATATTACCCATTTGGAAATGAAAGTCGTTGATATATATAACTTATGTTTTCCTTTTTTTAACATGTAAAAATAATGCTGAATTACTTTTTTTGAGTAAAATTTTTTTCTATTTCTAGCAAACTTTTACTATGGCTACATGGCTTTTTCTAAGTTTATGATAATTTTTCTAAATTTATGCATAATTTAGATGTTTTTTTGAAATTTATGCATGCTTTGGATAATTTAGATGTTTCTTATACACATTTTTCATATTTTAGATGTTTTTCCCAAATTTATGCATGCTTTGCATAATTTATATGTTTTTTCTAAACTTATGCTCACATTTTTTCTAAATTTATGCATAATGTATATGCTATTTTCTAAATTTGTGCATAACTTGCATGTTTTTTTTTCAAATTTATGAATAATTTAGACTAAGACTTAGTTTTTGGATATAAAATTTTGGCTCTAAAGGCTATAAAATATATTAACAATGTTTTTATGGAATTTCTTAAGCTAATTTAGAAAAAACATCTTAGAGCTTTTTACATAGGCTAATTTCACCTCCAACTAGATATTTTGTCTAAATTTGCTAAGTGTTTCTAGAATTTAAGGCTACATAAATTTGCAATAATGTTTTTTTATGGAATTAATTAGACTAATTTAGAGTAACACCTTAGAGCTTATTATAGAGTCTAATTTCACCCTAACTAGATGTTTTGTCTAAATTTTCTATGTAATTCTAACAGGTCAATTTTTTTTCTTTACTTCATGTAGGGTCTTTTTAAGGCCTATCCTCATCATAGTTGAGCTGGCTGGTATATTGTGCTACATTGGTCATCCCAAGACCAACACCCCACCACATGACATGCCTTTTGAGAAGCTCTCATTGTGGTTCTAGCTTGGAACAAGGGACTTCCTTGCCTACCTCCTTAGGAACTTCAATGTGATGTTGTCGTTACACTTATCTTAAGATGTATATGGGATTGTTGTGGAGACCCTATTACCTTGGGTGTCTAGCCTAATCATTAGATTCATTACTAACAAGTGACCTCCTAAGATAGTAGGAGGACCAGTAGATGCCATAAGCCCAATTACCTTACAAAGATCTGGATGATGCCAAAGTATAGTTGGTATAATGGTAACAATACTTTGATGGTGGCGTATAGAGCTTACACATTATTCCAAAATCCTTCTAGCATCATGTATCATCTACAAGGGTAAGCACGGTTATTGTAATGATTTTGTGCTTCTAGCTTGACTACCTTTTGTAACTTCATTGGTTTTATAACTTCTTGCAAGTACAAGGTTAATGATTAAGGTTTGATCATCAATGATCAAATCTTGGTAATGACTTAAACTACTTTGGATGAATTCACCAAGAGTCCTCAAATCATAACTATTTTGTATCAATAGTTAAGAGGGAAATTTAATGCATATGCCACTAGGTTTAACCATGTATACAAGAAGGGTAAGGATGATGGGACAATGTAGCTGGTTGGTAGATTCTAATAACTCCATGGATTAGATCCTTGCACCTAGGGCCTATAGTTTTTAGTGTTTCATAGTTTTAAGTATTGTATTGCCTTACCTGGTTGTTAAAATTGCTCATGTTGATGCTAAAATTTTGGTTGTTGCTTCGTAGGACCTTCCACCTCAACTAATGTCACTATATCACTTTCAATTTCATGTCATGAGAATACCCTCATCCTAAAGTTTGGTGAGATTCCATCAACATAGGAGTGACTAAAGGGACAAAAGCCTAGGTACATTCAAGCAAACATCTAGTGTGCAGGTTTGCTCAATGTATTCATGGCACCTATTCCTTCCATTTTTGCTACAAAGATGTTGCATGTCATTGACTCCTTCAATGAGAAGATTGGTCATTTTAGCACCATAATTTGAGGTATGAAAGTGAATATGGACATATGTGTGGACGTTTTCTACAACTTTTTTGATGTTCCTACTAACAGGGCAAAGGTTTCCACCAGGATAGTAAGATAAGAAGGCCATTGTGATGAAGTTTTGAAGTGGCTTGGTGCCAACATGGACCACTTGGAATTTTGATGGATAGCTTCTTGAAACCTAATGTAAAGGAATCATATCATTTGCTTAGGTCACATGCATTTCCTAAACTTTTATTGCAAAATAAGGCAATCATCTTAGCATAAGGATGGACCTTTAAGAAGGTCCTAATGGAGGGCATCACATTTGATTGAGTAGCTAGTTTGGCTACTAGGCTTTAGGAGGAGATCCTTAGACTCTGTTTTGATACATCTATGATAATCCACATGAACTTTGCATTTTTTTCAGGTTATCTAAAGAGGTTTATGAAGTTTCTGATGATGTATAGAAATGGATAACGAGTTTTCCAAGACTGAACCCATTATTGTGGTTTAAGAATTTTCTGATGTGTTCTAGTTAGAATTACCAGGTTTTTCACTAAAGCAAGAGATTGAGTTCAAGATCAAACTTAAACTTGGTATAGTGCCTATTTCAAAGGCTTCACACATGATTTCTCCCATAGAGCTAGCAAAGATAAAGATTCAGCTACCAAAATTATCGAATAAAGGCCTCATTTGACCTAGTGTATCACCATGGGATGCACCAATGCTATTTGTTAAAAGGAACGATGGGGGTTTGCAGTTATGCATAGATTATAGGTAGCTAAACTAGGTGATTGTAAAAAATAAATATCCCCTACCACATAATGATGACTTGTTTGATCAACTTTGGGGAGCTCATGTATTCTTAAAGATTGATCTCAAGTCTGGATATCATCAAGTGTAGGTTCATGAATAAGATGTGTCAAAGATAGCATTCAAAACATGATATAGTCATTATGAGTTTTTAGTGATTTCATTTGGGTTGACAAATGTGCCAGAAGTTTTCATGCATCTCATGAATAGTGTGATGTGGTTATTCCTAGATCAGTATGTGATTGTATTCATAAATGATATCTTGGTATATTCCCTTAATGAGAAGTTACATGAAGAACACTTGCAAATAGTCTTATAGACTTTGAGGAGGAACCAAATATATGCTCAACCATCCAAGTGTTCATTTTGGTAGTCAGAGATTTAGTTCTTAGTACATGTGATGTTGGGATTTGGTATCTTTGTGAATCCTGCAAAGATTGTAGTCATGCATGATCGGCCTATGCCATAATTAGTAGTGTAGGTGTGAAGCTTCTTCGGATTTCTAGGATATTACCATAGGTTTCTAGAACATTTTTATCGCATAGCACCTCCTTTGACTTGATTGTTGAGAAAGGATGCTAAATTTTCTTAGAGCCCAACCTGCAAGATGCATTTGAAGAGTTAAATAATAGATTGCTAATATCTCCTACATCAATACATCCATATGATGTTAGTACTGATGCCTCATGGGATGGATTTGGTTGTGTCTTAATACAAGTTGGACAGGTTCTCAGCTTAGGCATCTTGGCAATTGAGGCTAAATGAAACTCGATATCTCATGCATGATCTAGAGTTGGGTGCTATGATATTTGCATTGAAGATTTGACAAAATTATCTATATGAGGAGTAGGTTATGATTTGAATTAATCATAAGAGCCTCCAATATATTATGAGTTAACCATAGTTAAACTTATGATAATGTAGATGGGTGGAGCTACTGTTGAATTTGATTTCACTATTAAATATAGGCTTAGAAAGAGTAATAAAGTAGAAAATGCATTGAGTTGGATGGTGAGTAAGCTTAATAGCTTGACAATCTAATTAGATTTTCAGGAGCATATATGAGAGCAACAACGACATGATAAATGGTGTAGAAAATTGAGGCAACAAATCACCTCTGATGGACTACACTTTATGGATAGTCATGGAGTGTTTTGAAGGGATGGTCGAGTATGTGTTCTAGAAGCTTTGCAATTATAGTTAATGGAGGAGGCTCACATGAGTAGATACCAAATGCATCTGGGTAGTTAGAAGATGTACTAAAGTTTATGAAGAATGTAGTGGTTTCCTAGTATGAAAAGGAATGTAGGAGAATATGTGTCTCAATGTTTAACTTACTAGCAAGTGAAGATAGAGCATCCGAGCCTTGGGGGATGTTTACATTTCCATAATATTCCTCAATGTATATGGGATGCCATTGATGGATTTTATTATTGATCTTCCATGGGCCCATGATTCTATATTAGTAGTTGTTGATTTTTTGATAAATTCTACCCATTTCCTTACCAAGCCAGCATCAATAAGTGCAATAGAAATTGCACATCTTTTTTTTGTAGAGATAGTGTGGTTACATGATGTGAAACAATAGATTATTAGTGATAGAGATTCTTGATTCATGTCACATTTTTAGAAAGCATTTTAGAAGGATATGGGTACAAATCTAAATATGAGTTTGGTATATCATGCATAAATTGATGGTCAGATTGAGTGTGTGAATTAGATTCTAGAAGACATGTTAAGAGCCTATGCTTTGCAGTATAGAAAAGGTTTGGATCAAATGCTACCATTATCTAAATTTGCATATAATATTAATTATTAGGAGAGTTGGTGGGTAGCACCATATGAGATTTTATATGGTAGATAATGTAGAAAATATTTATGTTGGAATACCATAGAATATTATTAGTAGGTGAGCACAAATTTGGTAAGATAGACTATAGAGTTGATTTGGGAGATTTGGGATAGATTGAGAGCTACATAGGACAAGTAGGAACCATAACCTAATTGACAGCAAAGGTCATTAGAGTTTTTAGTTAGTGATCATTTATTTCTTCATGTTTCTCCCTTAAAATTCTTTACCTAATTTGGCCAAAAGGGAAATTAGTAACTAGATAAATTGGTCCTTTTTAGGTATTATAACGGATTGGGAAAGTGGCCTATCATATAGCATTGCCTTCTCATTTAGCATAGGTACATGATGTGTTTCATGTATCTATGCTATGACATTATGTGCTTGATGAACATCATGTGATTGACCATTCAAAGATACAACTATAGTTTGATGTCAATTATGTTAAGTAGCCAATAGAGATTGTTGATTGCATGTTGCAATAGCTATGCCATAAAGTTGTACCTGTAATCAAGGTTTTATGAAGTAGACATGGAGCTTCAAAGGCTACCTAGAAGGTGGAGACTAAGATACATGCAGCTCATCCTAATATCTTTTGGGAGGAAGATTCTCAATGATAGACGAGTGTTACATCCCTCTAAGACACATTAGGTATGGTTGTATGGTTATGATTTATGCATTATGTGTGTTGTCTCGATGGGTTATTGGGAACAACTTCACTTATTGTAATTTCACTTTATACATTATGATTATGATGTTGTTACATTCTTAACTTATGTGATTATGTACACTAGCCCTATGTAATGCATTATAAAGGTGATGTTGCTAGTAGGGGTGTTGGATTAGGGTACAAGAAAACCTATTCAGTAGGCCTTTCTATTTTATGCATGATTTTAGTATTTAGACATTTGCACTATAGTGCCATGTTGCATGATTTTCAAGTGTGATTTTGGCATGTGAAGGGGTAGTGTGTTTAATAAGGATTCTATAGATTCAAATGGATTCTAAATTGGAGTCATGATTGCTTGTTAGAAACATGCAAAGTGTAGTGTATTAGTTGCAAAGGTAGAAAATAAAGATGAGCTTATGAAAATAACATGGTTTTAAAAATAATAAAATAAAGTTTAAAAAATAAAAAGGTAAAGTAATGTTCAATTTTCACATGATGTGTGCTACCTTGCTTATGTGTTTTGGTTTTGTGGTAAAACAAAAGAGAAAAAGTAAACAAGGAGCTTACATCACATGAGAAAATACTCATATCATTATTTTATTTTGATAAATAAAAGCATATTCATTATGCAATTTTTCCCCACCAGACTTTTTCAGGTTTAGAGATTTGTGAATGGTTTTTACTTGCTCTAAACCTAGATTTTGGATTGTTGTGGTTTTATCTACATGGGTGTGGAATCTATTTGAAGAAAAATAGTGTCTTACCAAATTTTTGAGGGTTTTCTACCTATTTTGGACTTTTTTCCATAACACTTTTAATTGGTGGGTTGTATTTTCCTTTTTGCATTATTTTTATGCTATATTAGGATATATGATCATGTAATGTGAACATGTGGGAAGGATAGTTCAAAGATTAAGCTTGGACATGTTATTGCATATTTCTTGAAATTGTATAGTTTTTGTTATGAATTTTTTACTAATATATATGTGATGTATGGTATGATATGGACTTGTGGAATATGATATGTGATGTTGATGAGTTTGATATGATTAGAATATTATATTTTTGGGGCCTATTATGGCACAAACATTTTTCAGAGTTTCAAGCCTTCTTGGTGGTAATTAAATATTATTAGTCACTATTTTATTAATCAAACTTTGGATGCACATAACTTTGCTTCCAAGAGTCTGATTTAGGTGAAATTAGTGTCATTAGGATCTTCTTACGATGTAATTTCTAATTGTAGGATTGGTTTTTCTCTTTAGGGATATATCATTTAGAGGGTTATTATAGCGATCATATTTTTGAAGTGCATGTAGTGCTAGAAATCTGGATGTGGCATAAAATTTTGTTTTGTCAAATAGTGGTATTATTTTCATAGAACAAATGTGAATGCCATGTGTAGATATATGTGGTCATGTTATGTTTTCTTAAATGTGTTGTGGTTATGACATGTGTTGACTTAAGCTAGCAAGAATGTATACATGTCTTCACAATGATGCTTGTGATGGTCATTAGTAGGTGGTGCTAGCATGAGGATGTGATCTCGTTGGTGATGAGGCATCTTGGAGGTAGTATGGATTAACCCCCACTATGATGCATCAGTGAGAAGCCTATCTCAAGCCTCATCCTAAGAGTGGAAGAGTGTAGGTGTGTACATTCCTATGGTTGGTATGTGGCATAGGTGTGTTAGTCACTATCGCTAGTCCTCTAGAAGGCTAGTAGTTGTGGATCATAGGATGAAGGAACCTAGCACTAGTTGGATAAATAGACAACCTACAAGTAATGGCTATTTATGAGTACTCATAAAAATGTTTCACATCTTACATTTTGTGTGGATATGATAGTGACCACAAGAGCTACATATATGATAGTGTCAATATTTTTTTCATAGTGCTAATAATATATCTTATGATTGAATTATGATTGTGAGTTATGAATTTTTTAATGGTATAGCATAGGTATGATGGCATTGCATGATAGTGGAAATGCATGGGATGTGGTGTAATGAATATCTGATAGAATATGTCAGATCATGGATTTACCTATCATTTTATGATAGACCTTTATCCTCTTCAATAATGATTATGCCAGGGTTATGTGTGATATGTGTATGGTCATGAGTTTCTCTTAGCATGAGCAAGACTAACAAGTAATGTAGGTTTCCTTGTATCCCACTTGTCTACTCCACTACAACACTTGTTAACCATCTAGTAGGGGAAGTGTAAAGGCTTTCCACTTAGTTCTATACTAACTTTCTTTAATTATAGGTTAAAGTCACAAGATCCCAGATGAGCTTGGAGAGGGAGAGTAGAGAGAAAAATATTTAGGGCTTGGTTACTATATATTTCCATGTATAATAATATGACCCATTTATAATTGTATGAAACTATTTGTACTCTTATATATGTAATGATGATATTTATGTGTTTTGAATTTTTGGTTTATGTAGAGATATTCATGTATCTCATTGTAATGTATGTTTATTTTTTGGTTTGACATGAAATTTTTGTGTAGTTTGACCTTCCTTTACATGAAATATTTCTACATATCATTATTTTTTTAGTTTAGCATGCTTTCCTTGTAAGATTACTAATGATCCTAGGCATCACCGTACCCTAACTAGGGTAGGTTGTTATAGCACCCACACTAGAGCCACGCTGGCTAACATGAGTGGAGGGTTCCTCAGTGTGGGGGTGGTGTTAAGCATGAATTGTGACTTATATTTTATCAATCCTTGGCTACCAAAGGCTAGGGAGATATGTTAAGGTCATGGGCACAAGTTTTAAGGCTATTTTAGGATATTATTAGACTTTTTCTAGTTACCCCCAAGGAACACACACTAGACACATTCTGGCCAACATGTGAAAGATAGAGTGTATGCAATTTAACTTGTTTTTGGTTGGTTTTTGGCTGTTGGGAGCTATGGGAAGGTGTGAGGGCTAAAATATGGCAACTAGGAGGTTGATTTTTGTGTTTTAAGGTTCTACCCCATCCATCCACACTAGGGCCATTCCAGCTAGTGCGGGTGGGATTCCCCTAGAATTGCTTCACTAAATTTCAAGGTTGTGATTACTTTCAAGTAAATTCAACAAGGTTTCAAAGCTACCAAGGGCTCCCATGGGGTTTTAGGCTTTCTAGGTTTGTTATACGGTTGAATCAAGGTTTGATTCATGCTTGTGAGTGTTATAACCCCTTTAGTAATGCTAACTAGTGTGGATGGGGCCTTGCTATGTGTGGTTATTCAAAGTAAAAAGTTACATTGAGGGTTCAAGTCCCTACTAGGGCATAGGGTTCACGAATGTCAACATCTGCTGCTAAATACAGTAAGGTGTGTTAATGCTTCATGGTTTTAGTCATTGGAGGCTAGGATCCACATTGGATTCATGCTGCCTAGTGTGGGTGAGGCAGGTATGAGGTTGGAAAATGTTTTTATGGGTTACAAGGGGGATACGCCCTAGCATAGAGGAGGCTTCCAAGCTTAAGACACACTTAGCTTGGGAGGAACTTGGTGGGCCCCATCCAAATTCAAATTATTGAACTTTTTTTGCAACTCCCACCATCCTAGCATTTCTTGGACTTTCCCCCCTTTGAACTATCATTGCACAATAACTTTAATGCATGTATTTGGCAATGGGTTGTTTTGGACAAAAATCATCTACATAAATCACTCACTTAACCTATAGGGCACCATTGTAGAGCTCTAATATATTTTATTTCTTGAATCCCTTCTATCTCCTTATTGTTCTTGGTAAATTTCAACTTGCAGTAGCATTTACACCTAGATTGTTAAATATTTTCAGAGGTTTTCAGCATCTATTTTAGTCATCCCCTAGCACAATGAAGAATATGTCTAGTACAAGGAAGAACCATATCCTTGAAGACACTGATGTAGTAGCAAGAGGTATCTTCCACCTACCATGTCCTATCATTAGGAAAGGATCCATAATAATCACCATAAGTTAGGCTACTCTTGGCCATTTTTTATAGTGTTTTTGTTGTTTTCCTAGCATAAAAGCTAGGCATATTGTCATATCTAGGTTGTTGAAGTGGCTAATATTAAGTATTGAGAAAATCCAACTCTATTTTTAAGTGGGATTTATGTGTTTTCAGTGTTTCTGGGGAATTTAAATCTAGTTTTATAGGGTTACAAAATTTTGTTTCAATCAATTTTTTGTGTTTTTTGTTGTTTTGGTTAACAAAACATCAATTTTATATATTTTGTTAAGAAAATGGTTAATAATTTTGGATTTTTGATTCCATAGGATTATAATTTGATATTTAACAGTTGTAACGGTGGTTGAACCACTAGATTTGGGCTCATGAATAATTCTCTATGAATTTTTCCATTAGTTAGTTCATAGTGATTTTGCTATTTTTGATATTTTTATGGTACATTGTGTAATTTTTGTGCATAAAATGGCTATGAATTTTGAGTTTTTATTCCTAACTTTAGGATTTCAAATTGCTGTGGTTTCATGCAATTTGCGCTTATGTTCAATTCTTGGTGAACGTTTTGGTCACTTGGTGTAAGTGTGTTTCCATGCCATTTTTCAATTTTCATGCCAATTCAGGAATTTTTTATGAAGAAAAGGTAGATAGTTACTATGGTTTTAAATTATGGATTTTTAGTACAATATTTAAGTTTCCAAATGATCCTAGAATCATTGAATTTTGAATTATGGTTGGTTTTTTATGATTTTTCTTTTAAGGTTGTGCAAATTAAGGTTTTTAGGCTTTAACAATTTTACCCCTTCAAGATGGGAAGTGTTGACACATTGGATGGTTTTTTCTATCAACATTCCATGTTCTTGGGGATACTTGGGAATGTTAAGGATGCTTTAGAATCAGTGATGAGATNTGACACAGACAAGCAAGCCTGGGAAGACAACGAACGATTAACCCTAGGTGTTCTTGTGGCGTAAGGCATTTAGTCTGCGGAGTTCGACCGAATCGCGCGTGTACGCTCGTTTCGTATGGTGGAGTGTAGGGGTACCTTGCCACTCATCAATCAGTTTCATTGATGTTAAAAAGTTTTTGATATTTTAATGAGTGATTTTCTATCGCCGATTATTTTAGTTTTGGATGTGGTTGTGAGCTCTGGTTAAACTTGGTTACAATTTTCCATAATGTTTTAATTTTTTTTAGTTTGAAATTGCAATGTATTAGTTGTTGTAATTTGATTATCATGCTCAAGGTTTTTTCAGGCTATTTGAAAGATTATTTTGAATTTTTAAAGAATTTTAAATTAACATGCCTAGAGTTTTTACTATAGTTAGTTTCACCATTAACTAGGATGCTTAGAAAAATTCCCATGAAATCCAAAGTGGTGTGTAGTCATTGTCGTACTTAGTTATTTTGAATTTTTTTGTTTTTGCCCTAAGTATTTAAAACATGATTTTAACAATGTGTGTGTTGTAGTTTTATCTAAGTAGGGCCTTCTTGAAGCCCATCTTAGTGGTGGTTGAGTTGGTGGGGATACTCTGCTATATTCACCAATCCAAGCCCAAAAATCCACCCACTAACTTGATTGTGGATAAAGGTTCCTAATGGTTCTAACCAATTACAGGATACTTCTTAGCCTACCTCTTGCAAAACTTTAGTGTGATCATGTGGTCACACTTATCTACTTACATGACCAGAACCATTGTGGAGACCTTACTACCTTGGTCTTCCAATATGATCATCAAGTTCATAATGGATGATCTCAAGATCCATGTATAAGGGAAGGTTTTGGAATGCAAAGGTACTAGGAGGACCCACCAACTCTCCCAAATTTGGAACATGCTAGAGTTCTCTTAGTACAATGCTAAGAATACTCTAATGGTGGCACACTGGGCCCACACATTTTTCTAGAATCCTTCCAGCATCATGTACTATTTGGGGGCTAAGTGTGCTTATTGAAAATTTGTTATATTTTTAGTTTATTTGATCTACCTATTCTTCCGCGGCTTACCAATTTCTATAAATATCTTTTAAGTACAAGTTCAGTGACCAAGGTTCGATTAAGAATGATCAAACCTTCATGGTGGCTCAGACCACAAAGAGTGAATTTACCAAAAGCCCAATAGTAACGATGACAATGGTTGATTAATTAAAGGGTGATTTTGATAAATACACCAAAGTATTTTCCCTATCCTTAAAGTGGCGCATAGCCACTGAGACTATGCATTGTTGGTAGATGATCCCTAAACATATTCCAGAAGAGGGCACCACTACTAAGACCTCCGCACAATCCTCATTGAGCAAAAAGAAGTAGGTTAAGCAAGGTTTTCATTGTGGTTTGTTATGTTTTTATGGCTACATGATACAAGGCTATTTTTGTCTTAAGTGTTATCATGGTTTCATTTTGTATGATTCTTATTATATTTTGGTTATACATTATGTGCCTATGCCTAGGCTAACTAGCCATTTTTTGTTGTCTTGTAGTGGCTTCCACCTCTTCCAGTGTCACCTTGGTTATTTCAAGATGCCCCAAGAGAGTCTCATCCTAAAATTTGATGAGGTGTAATTGGCATAGCATTTTTTGAATAAAAGAACACCTAGAGGTATTTAAGCAAGCATTGCTCATGCAAGCTTGCTTGATCTTTTCATGGCTCCTAGTCCAAGTATCCCTACTACTAAGATGGTGAACATTATTAACTCCTTTGATGAAGAAGCCAAGAAGTTCATCACCAAAGTTCATAATGTGTCAATTACTTTTCCCATCAATGTGGCTACCTTCTAGAACCTCTTTGATATTCCCACTGAAGGGATGAGGGTTGCCACCAAGCTACCAATGTAGGCTGGCCATCAAGAGGAGGTGGAGTCATGGTCGAGTGCTTGTTGTGAACACTCCAAGTTCACCTTGGAGGATTTCAAAGTGCCAGAAGTAAGGGAATTATATTTCTTATTCTAATCTTGTGCCTTCTCTAAGTTTTCATTATAAAAGAAGGTGATTAGCATCACCCAAGTGTGGACCATGATGAAGGTCCTTATAGAAGATGCTCATTTTAACTAGACTACTCACTTGGCCTCTAGGCTTCGAGAAGAAATCCTCAAACTCTACAAGGATCTCTCCACAATATTCTGCATGCACTATGCATTCTTCATGGAATATTTGAGGATATTTATAGAGTTCTTAGTGGTTAGGAGAGATGGATGATGGACAAGTCAAGACCCATTGTAACTCTCTAAGCATTAAATAAATCATATTTATCCAACCATGCAACTCCAAAACCCATCGGAGGATGTTGGAAAATCACTGTCTATCATCACTAAAGGATTTAGTGGTAGGAATTATTCTTTCCCTAACAACATGAGGGTTGAGCATCATGTTGAGTAGGGCAATGTTGAGATGGTCAAGGAGTTGCATGTTGAAGTTGATAGAGAACCTAAAGCAAAGTTGAAGTGGCCCATTGTAGAAGAAGCAACATTAGCCACCACATAGCCTTTTAATAGAAGGCTTATTCTCAATTTTCTCTAGACACACAAGGTAGTCATAGGTATGTTCTAATTTCATTTTTTGCTAAGATTATTCTATGTTTTATATTTCAATGTTTCAAGGTTTTAAGTTTTTAAGGTTGTGATTTTTTCAAGTTGTTTTAATGTTTTGGGTTCATAGTTCTTGTAAACAAGTGGTTAAACCTAGTAGCCTAAGTTGAAATAGCAGCAAAGGAGTAGAGGCCCATGGAGAAGGCACTCCTATAGCATCATGAGAAGGAGGGGTTGGCCAACGTTGCATTGGATGACCTGGATGCCCTATTTGGCTAATCGTTGCCAAGGAAACCTCCAATCATCATCCTAGTTGAGGAGCAGCCAAGTATGCATATGCTTTTAGGTCATTTATTACACTTTATTATTTTTATGTTAAATTTTTATTTCTAACTGTTTGTCAATTATTATTCTTCTTATAGCTACAGAGCCCTAGGAAAATGCCCCTACCTCTACATTTCACATGAAACCATGATTCTAGACAAGGTAGAGGTCATGTTCAGGGTTGCTAAGGATATCATCAATCAATTGCAACAAGTTGCTTCCAAAATTGGTAAGAACTTTATTTTATTTGGCCTTAATTGTTTTATAGAGGTTTTCATGGATATATTGGTTATATTTTTTGGTTATAGTTGTATTTCATATATATTATGCTTACTTGTATGTTTTGGGGTTATATTGTTTATAGTGCCTAAAGTTACATGGGAATCCAACTATGACATGACGATAGACTCCCTACCTATTCTTCTTGCTAAAGTGGAGAATATTCAATGAAATTTGTATGAAAGTGCAACTAATCTTGAAATTTCATGTGCAAAGACTTTATGGAAATTCCAAAGGTCAAACAAATCCCTATGAGAGAAAGTTGTGGCCTTAAAGAAGGAGCCTAGGAAGCAAGCTCACATGATCAAAGATGTATAGGATTACAAGGCTTTTGTGGAAGCCCAAGTGGCTAACACAAAATGTTTGCAAACTAAGGAGATCACATGGGCCTTCTACTAGAACATCATCCATGATAAGGTTACCCTTGCCAGAGAGATGGTGGAGTAGTGGTTGTAGATGGATGTAATCTTCCACAAGGCTAAGGAGTGGAAGGATTAGTATGCTTGGGTTCTTAAATGGGGTTGGGCATAGAAAGACCACAAAAATAAATATAACACTAATTGTGAGTCTCATCTAATATGGTTGAAGGAGGAGACTACTAAACAACATAAGTTGGATCTATTCATAAAGGGGATCCTAGCTAAGAGTGCCTACAACCTATTTGGAGACACTCTAATTCTAGTTGAATCTCCTAATCCTCAAATATAAATATCTATGGGTGAGGTTTCTACTACTATAATGTCATGGGATCCTCCCATATGGACAGACATGGATGAGAGTAACATTCTCACACGTATTAATCTTGGCAATGTTAACTAGGCCAACATGATGGAAAACCAAATCGTCCATCATTTGGAGGTTGACCTCAGCATCTTCCCGTGGAGTTCATCACACCAAAGTCCCCTTAGGTTTTCTTGTTATATGGTTTTTCTATGTTTTATTTTTTTTAAGTTGTTGGTTTGGTTACTAATTGTCCTTATGTTATTATGCTACACACACCAAGCAATATCGATGGCCTTAGTGGTGAGGGTGGAGATAACCCTCAACCTCCTCCAAATGCCACCTAGCAACATCAATTTCCTTGTCTTTGTTATTTTCTATTTCAGTTATTATGTTGATGATACTTGACTATTGATGTTGTTATGGCTAGTGTTAGCCAATGGTTCATTTGTGGATGATTTACTCTTTTTATAGTTCATTATTTAAACTTTTTCCACATCATGTGGCTATGGTAATCATGTTTTTGACATTTTGGTTATATATTTAGATTTTTTTTTAGTTATATGATTGTAGCATTATGGTTTTATTCATGTTCAACATTTTTAATATGTCATGCTTTATATGTTTTCGCTTAGGCTATAGGAATACATTGGTTATCTTACATGGTTATAATGTAATCAAAAGATAAAATTGACTAGAACATAAAGGTTGTAAACTAAAAGTAAATAGGTTATAACACTTTTCCAATTTTAGGCCATGGTGGATCCTAGTATGTGTTGCGAACTTTTGGCCATGCAGGGCCATATTGCCAATTTAAGGCCTTGGTAGGCCATATTGTAAGTTTAAGGCCTTCATAGGCTATGGTGCTAGTTTAAGGCCTTCATAGGCCATAAGGTTTGCAAAGGGAAATATTTGTTTCTCTATTTTTGTATTTTAAAATTTTTATGTATTTTTTCTAGTTTTAAAGTTTCTGTTGTGTTTTTATGTTTAGCATGCTAAAATAGAAAAAAAATGCTTTAATAAGTAAAAATGTAAAAACGAATAAAATTTAAGCTACATATAAGTTAAAATTTAAAATAAAGAAAAATGAAATGGTGCATACAAGTAATATGTGAACTAGGCTAAAGGCTATAAGTACATATGGCTACACAATTATGAGTACATAGGGTAAGACAATCAGAGGTATATATCACTTATGCAAATGTTTTCTAATCTTTGAAAGATTAGGAAATGTATATGATATGTTTTATACAAGTTTGTATTCCCTATTTCCCTTGCTAATGATGTTGATGACGAGCTCTCCCCATAGCGTATCCCCATAGCGTATCCCTAGGTTCATCCTCTTGTTCTTTGGACTTTTCTACTACATCAATTTTCTTAACATTATGGCTAGGAGTTTCTTCCTGATACTCCACTTGGGATTCTTTCTTTATGTCCACATTTTGACTTTTATGGGGGCTACACTTTCCTAGTTTAGTTACTTTACCATATTAAGGGATGATTTTAATTTTTCTATCGGTAAACACTAGTGATGTTGATGTCATTTCTTCCTTACATGAAAATGATACCATCACTACATGGATGGAATCTTCACTAATGGGGACACCCCTACTAATGGAAATTGAGGTCAACATCTTAACTAGCATCTCATAGTGTGTAGCAAAAGTCATGACAAGATCATACAGGCTAAGAGTTTTATTCTTTTAATTTAGCAACTATTTGATCCATTCCACTACATTTAGTAAGTCTCTATTATTTCTCATTGGTTTTTCATTTTTATTATTCTTAACTTCCTTCATGCACCCCAAAATGTAGACTTCGTGTTTCGATTGTGGTGGATTGATCTCTATCCCATTCCCTTGGGGCTTAGGGTCCTCTCATGATTTACTAGTTGAAGCAATTGGGGTTGTATAGGTCATGGGAATGGATGATATGGAAGTGTGCTGCTGTGAACCCACTTCCTTCCATGACTTGGATTGCTTATTTTCTTTATGTTTTTGCTTTTGCATGAGCTTCTTTCATTGTTTGGTTAGGGACTTCTTGTTTTTATTTGTTTTTTGGGAGGAAAATGTTGTTACATTAGCCATCATGAGAAGCTATTGTTTAGTTATATGGGTGGACTTGGTTGTAATTGGAGGAAGCACTCTAATCAAAAAAGGCTTCTTAGGGGTTGTTGGTGATGGGATCCTTACAAAAATGGTGTTATTTAACTAGTGAAAGTTGAAGGGCCCCTTTCTTTATGAGGAGGTACCTAAATCATAAATGATTTTGTTGTAAGCCTTGGGTCATTGTTGACATTGAACATCACTATGGTATACATGCTATTATTGGCATTTAATGGGTCCATATGGATATGCATCTACTAGTTGTGATGCCTAACTATGTTAGAGGCATCATGCACTAGTTCATCCTTGTCTATGATCTTTTGTTGGCCACCTTTTGGTGTAAGGTAAAAGTTAGTATCACGACCTAGAAATTGATGATAGTGATAAAAGTCGTCAAGTTTGAAGTATTTAGGCACCAGAGGGTCATCTTTAGTTGTGAAAGTGGGGTATTTGGCTATTTCACATAATCTCTCATGCCTCTTATGGGAAATTTCTATCATCTATTTATACTATATCCTCCCACACTTTAATAGTTGGTCTAGGAGTTCTAATACCCTTAGTGGTAACCTAGTATACTTTGACCAACCTTTGCACTCAAAATTAGACCTTGAAGTAGTTGATGCAGAGGCCCTAGATGTTGAGGGTTGGTTATTTTTATTAGCAAGGGCCTTAGGTTGGCTTGTTCTTAGCCCCTAGGTTGTCATTTTTATTTCCTTTGCTACAATGGCCACCACTATGTTGTTATGCCTTTCCCTCTCCTTGTCCTTTCATGCATGTTGATTTTTGTACACTACATAGGTGGGGTCATGGATGGATTCTAAAAAGTCATCTATGATCTTAGTTTTAAAAAATCCTAACTAACTATGGATCCAAGTAATACAATTTCAACTTGATGAAGTTACCAATGGTCCCCTTGTATATAGCTAGAATGTGAGTTTTAGCTATCAATTCTGGAATTTCATTTAGCAAAGTGTTCCATCATCGGATAAACTTTTGTAGTAGTTTAAGGTGTCCTTACTTAATCTTCATTAGTTGGTTAAGGTTTTTATCAAGTTTAAAATTATACTTGAAATGGTTAACAAATTGCAAAATTAGGTCTTCCAAAGAGGATATGGATCCTCTTTATAAGGCATAGTACCAGTCTAGGGATTTTTCCATAAGAGACATAGGAAAGATTCTAATTATTATGTGTGGCCAGGCTTGTAGTAACAAGCACTTAGAGTAAAAGGTTATAGGTTGTGAGTCATGGTCACATTCACCATTGTTCTTGATGAATTGTGATATGGGAACACCTAGGGGAAGGACTAGTTGTGGGAATGTAACATTGATGGTATCATCCTAATAGAAATTGATAATCTTTACAGCCAAAGATGTGGAATCCTTGACCCTTCATAACTCTTCCATTAACTCTTGGATCATATAGGAAGCTCAATATATTCCCTAGAGTGCCCTCATGGGTTGTGGGGTTTGTGAAACAAGTTGGGGCATAAGTTGGGAGGCCTCTCAATCAATTATGGTACTAAGGGTATAGGTTGGGTCACAATTGTCATAGGTGCATTGAATAGTGAAAAGGAGGTTTACATAGGTATTTAGGAAACAAAAGGGATGAAGGGGGTATGTGACCCTTTGGTCACTTGAGGTTCCATTATGGGCCCCATCTAGATGGAAAATGAAGTGGTGGTAACAACCACTAGTGATGGTTGCATAGACCATGGTTGTATGATGAAAGGCACGAAAAAGGAAAGGGTTGTTGCTTTTTGCACCAGTTGTGTTTTGTGCATAGCTATAACAGGTGTTGGTCCAAACATGGTTGGGTAAGAAGGGATCAAATACTAATGGATATGTACTATGGAAGAGGTGATGGGGTTTCAAATGGACATGATTTCTTTGAGGGTTGACTATATGAGGTTCTCATGTTCTGACTTAGCCCTGAACTCGTCTTTCTCCTATTGTTCATTGGAAGTAACCTTCCCATCCTCCTCATCCATCTTAATTAGTTAAGAAAGGATGCATCCATAGGTCTCCATCAAGGGTATCTTATCATATGGGGAAGTTATGTATTCCTTCCCATCATAGTGGATGAGCTCATACTTATTTTTGGCTTCTACTTTCATTCTTGGAATCACCATGCCAATCTCAATTTTGGCATGAATGAAGTTGAAATGGTCCTTTTTTGTTAATAAAAATTCTTAGCTTCACCCCTTAAGCCTTAGGGATTTCATACATTCAACTACAGTAGTATCCTTAGGATCATCAACCCTCACAACTTGTTGACTAGATGATATCTCAATCTAGTTGAAAGGCAACATAATTGATTAGTTGAATGACATGTTGACAATGTTCAAATTTGTTCTAACAAAAATGTTTAAATAACTAATGAAATAAAAATTCCAGCAAATGTAATTTTTAAAATGTGAAAGGAATATGGCTGTCAAAATGTTATACGGTGCAACTATAAAATACAATGTAGGTTGTGATGAAAGGAGGTAGATCTTTTTACTTAGAAAAGCAAAACTTTTGTGTCAAACCTCCACCATGTTGGGCCTACTAGTAGTATTCACACTAAGAGTGGATAAGGAGGAAGAAAGGGGGTAAGATGAAAAATCTTACACCTCTTTTCATAGCATTGGAGGTGTCTCACTTTGGTAGGTCTAATGATTATGACCCAAAAATTAAGGTGAAAATTTTGGTTATTCAAAGATTTTGGTAACGTTTTGATGGAACAACCAAAATTGACCTTGATATAAAATTTTCATACTAGAGGAGGTAAGGTTTTGAGTGATAAAATCACCAATGGTAGTCTTGCTAGAAAATTTTGGTAGCATAGGGGGAGAAGGTCTTGCAAAACAACAACATTTTCTTTAAAATTTCCAACAATTATTGTGAAATTTTTTCCAAAATCCAAATCACCTACAACCTCCACACAAGTTTTTGGTGGCAAGAAGGTTGGGTGGTAGCATTGGTTTTGGTAGAAAAATATTTATATAAGTTCAAAGATATTTTATACAATTTCAAAGGATTTTTGGTTATTGCAAATAGTGTTTCTATAATGGCTAACATGATTGGACATAGAACTTGGGTAGAGGCCCTCCTTCTAACATTAGAAAATTGTAGTGACTGGAAAATTTGGCTACTAGACAAACTAAAAATCCCAAGTAGAATAGCTTTAATCCAAGATCCTAACAACCTTCAAAAAATAGGACCCAGGGTATCCTGGATGATCTTGCTGATCATCCAAGAACTTAGAGAGTGTAAACAAGGGTAGTAAAATAAAATGCAATGAAAATCTAAAAAAATGTAAATGCACATAATGAAAAATACATTTTACACAATAAATGAAACTGTAATCTTTATTATGATAAAATAAAGAAAGTTTAGAAATATGTACAAGGGTGCTTAAGGAAGTAGGGGGTTCACTTGAATGGGGCTATGGAATCTATTGAAACTAGTAGCATTGTACACCACAAGTTAATTTCATGATCTAGATGCTCCACAACTCCCAAAATTATGAAACCTTACTACACTCCTCACTAGATTTGCAACATTGGTGGTTCAAGGGGTAAGATTTGTGGGGTTTTTGAGTTACAAAGAAGAGTCACAATGGGAGTCTTAATGTCTAGGTTTCCCAATGTTGCTACAAAACCACACAATCTTAAGGGGGTAACACAATGGTCAAAATTGGTTATAGGTCCCATGCTGAGATTGCTCCAAAATCCTTGTATTCACAATGAATTCTCAAAGCTCCTAAATTTTAAAATACTACAAATCTTAAAAGGGTAGAACATTTGAATGTTGGAAACCTTTCTATGGTGTTTCAAATTTATTGTTATAGGTTTCATGGTCATAAATTTTGCTGCAAATTTCTACCTAATTACTGATATATTGCTATCATGTAAATGTGTTGTAGGTATCCAAATACAACATGGTTTCTATGTATGATATTTTTGAATACCCCCAAGGTACCAAAACCCTCTAGTTACCTAAAATAGTAAATAAAAATTTTATCCACATTGGCTTCTTCCACCCATGTTGGCCTTCCAAGATCAACATTAGGACTATAGAAACCATGCTAGGGGTATGACTTTCACATTGGTGTATGACACCCATGCTAGGGCTATTACATCCACACTAGTGCTGGAGGAGCCACGCTGAAGGTATGAGCAACATTGTGGGTTGCTACTACCATGCTGGACATAGGTAAGTTACATCCCCCAATGTTGGGTATACTTGCTTCCAGCATAGTAAAGGTTATACCCCACAAAAAACCCATGAAAATGCCAATTTTGGTAATCCAAAAGGCCTATTTTACTCCTCAAGCTCAAATATGGACATAATATGATTTTTTTCACTTGTGGATTAAGGTTATGACCACTCTTGAGGAATTTTTTCAACTCAAAAAGTTTGCAGTATGTGAAATTGCATCTTGTGGATTGCAATCCTTACAGTTTACAATTAAATTTTAGCTTCAAGTTTCATGGATTCAAACTTACAATGTCAAGAAAGTCACAACATGTGTTTTCTTGGTGGTGTTTCAAGAAGGATCCTAATAGTCAAAGAAGCCTTGGAGTAAATTCTTGGTTTTTCAAAAGCATTAATGAGTGACCAACACTTCAAAGCATGAAGTGTGAAGATTACACAAATTAGGAAAAGTTCCACTACCATAACCATCACTGTTATGTCAACATTGGGAACTCATTATTACATCTATAACAAATCCCTCATGAACAAATGTAACCTTTACCCCATATCATCTTGTCATAATACTTATTCCATCATTGCAAGCACTCTTTGACATGATTCAAAACTATTGAATCAAGTATATAAAGGAAATGTTGGTGACTTCTAGTGATGTTTTGTGTTCTTTGTTGATGTCTCTTGGGTAAATTCTCCAAACATGAACAAAGTGGGGCTAATGAGACACCACCAAGAAAATTCATGTTGTAACTTTGTGGCATTGTAAACTTCACCATGAAATCCAAGGCTAGAATTTTATTATAAAAATTTTATGTTTGTAATCCATGAGATGTAATCCCACATACCTTAATGTTTTGGGGTTAAATTTTTCCTCATATGTTTTCATAGCCTTACTTACTAAGTGGAAAAAGTTATGCCATGTCTATATTTGGGCTTGGGAAGGTCAAAAAATGCTTTGGAAACTACCAAATATGGTATTTTCATGGGTTTTATATTGGTTATAGTCACAACTACCCTATAACCATCAACACCTAGCATTGTAATAGTTGGATTTTCATTTTTCCCAACAATGACCAATGTAGTTACCACATCTCTCAGCATTGCTCCACAAGGAAAGCATTGGAATTGTTGGGGTTTTCATTTTTCCAACAATTTTAGCATTACTAAAACAATTCCAAAGTTGCTTAAAAAATTCTATCATGGATGCCACAAAGACACCATCATATACCAAAAGTTCATTTATTATTTATGATATCTAGCATAGTTTTGATGGTCTTGGAGGTATCAAAACTTATAATAAATGTAAACTACAGTAGAATTAAAGACCTGCTACACCTTCAAATTATACCAATATAACATCAATCATGATAGATATTTGTAGCTAAAAATCAACAACCATGTGAACTATAAAAGCCAATCTTGAACACATTGAACAAGTTCCTCAACTAATAATTCTTGGAGCATTAGAAACTTTTGCAATGTTAAGCACTTAAGACCTTTTAGCATTTTGTGAGACTTTTGGAGTAATTTGGTAGCTACTTGAGCATTAGAGACTCTTAGTGTAGTTCCAAATTTCCAAAACATTAAGCACATACCTTACCCCCTTGGTGACTAACATTGTTGATCTAACCTAAAAACCTACAAGGAGTTTTGGTGTTTGAAGTTGGAAATACCTGGATCATGAAGGTGACTACAACACACAACCTACTAACTTCAACAAGCTTCAAGCTTCATTCAAGAAACTCCTTTGAGCATTTGGGTACACAACTTATACAATTTGAACTTTATACTTTGGAATATTTTCATTTGTTGTGCAAGTTCAAGTTTTGATTCATTTGTTGTGCAAGTTCATTCCATGTTTAATTTCTATGCTTTCTTTTAAGTTGTATGTGCATTTTCATTTAAATTTTTTACCCCCGTCCACACTCCCAAAGTCCCTAGGTGATCAACAAGACTATCCAAGGTACCTAAAATTCATTTTCTTAGAGGTTTTTGGGATATAAGATTAAAACTATTTGGCCTATAATTTTTGGTTTTCCAGCAACCAAATTTTTTAGGTAGTATAATAACACAACATGTTCATAACCTCAAAAGAGTGTTGATACAATCCATCATTATTCAAGATCAAATACATCATGGTAATCATGATAACATATTAAAATATTAATACATAAAGAAAATTCCAAAGATCCTAGCTTCTACCACTTGAATCTACATCCACATATGCAAGAAGGGTTAGAAATCTTCTAATAGAGCTAACCAACTTGGTCCACTTGGAACAAGTTGATGAACCTAGCACATGCTTCACAAGAAGCCATCTCAATATCCATGAGATTGTATATCAAAACTCATATACAAAAAACATGATATCCACAAAACATCAAGAGATGAAAAAATCAAGAATAACCTAGAATCAATGATCTATAGGGACTCTTGGTCTCTAAAGGTCTCTCTTATGTTGGATGGTAGTGATCCTTCTCAAGAACTAGTTAACTAGTCTTAACTTTCTTAGATGAACCAAACCTAGAAACAATCTCATATCAATTATCCACCCTTTATTTTTGCATCATGAAAATCAGCCACATGATAAAGACATTATGGGTAAGATAGTTCCTTCATAATGCTTGTCCAATGTTGCAACCTAAGTGTAAGCATAGATAATGTGGCTCAAGAAAGGGTACCATCCTTACCTCCCATAATGCCTTACCATTAATACATATATCTTGCCACCTTGGGTATGATCATAAGTGACATGAATCAAGTTCTATAGGTTATCCTACACTTTCCACAATGCTTATCTATCGATTCCATAACAATCTATCATCAGGACATCTAAAAGAGGCATCAAAGTTTAGGAATGCTCTAGATATTTTGAAAACAACATGAAATAGACAAGATAAAAGGTAACCATATGATGACCATAAAAATAATATGTTTTACCTAATTTCAAGCTTTTTGGGCATGTTTAAAAGAGCTTAAGGTGTCTTAGAATTAAAGAGAACATGTTTGAGCATAAAATAGAATTCCAAATCCTAGTTTAGGTAGATTTTTTAATAATCCTAGCAAGAGAGATGTCTTGACTTGCCAGGAGATGTCTCTGGTGAGATGTCTCTTATGTAGAGGAGATGTCTCTTGCAATATGTTTCCTTGGAGACATCTCCTATGAAACATCCCACTCTCTAGTAAGATGTCTCTTACTAGACATCTTCTTCCTAGAGAAATATCTTTGGCAAGATGTCTTCTCTGCTAGACAGACATCTTATGCAATTTCTAACACTTCAAGAAATATTTCTCTATGACCTCCAACACATCTTATCTTCTTAGGAAAAAAAAAAGTTGTCATGAAAGATCACCAAAGGATAAAAATTCATTAGAGACTTTGGAAACATGGATGATAAATCCAGTAATCATAAAGTAAGAACTGGAATAATGAAAATGAACAAGGAAAAACAAATCTTAGATTCATTACTCTACCACAACAAACCAAGCTACAATGAAGATTGAATTATAATACATGAGCTAAACATCAAGGAATTTGATCACCACAAGGGTTGAACACACAATTGATAAGAAAGAGTAAGCAATGAAAGATAAAGAGAGGAGGTCACAATTAAATATAGGATTACAATCTCTAGCCAATAAATCAAGAAAGGTTTACAATGAGTTATATCCAAAATTCACATTCATAATAAATTTAAAAATTTAATAAGAGTTTGATAAGTAATGGAAAATTCAAGATTCACATAGAAGTAAAGCTTTGTGCAAGTTATCCAAAAGTATGATATTTCTCCAAATATCCATGCTTTAGTTCACTACATGTGCCACCTTCCACCAACTTGTTCTTAGCAAGAAGCACCAAGAAATTAGTAGCATCTAAATCCAAAATCTCAACAAAAAAATATTTACAAAATATGCTATTAGATACTAAAATAAGAATTTAAAAGATGAATACTTCAAAATGGAAGGATCATAAAAAAAGATAAGGTAAGTTAAATAAAAGCTCATTAAAAATTTCATAATATAATGGAGCAAAATCATTAATGTTTTAAAGATGATAAGATTAATTCCTTCATAAGACTTAATTCAACAAAGATTAATGAAATATAAATATAAAATAGGGGGTCAAAAATATGGGTTTCTATACAAAATCGCATAATATTTCCTATTACATTGACTCTACTCCCATGTATGCAACTATGTAATTAATAGGGGTGCTACTAGTTTTGAACCAATGGGATTTATTATACAAATTGAAATGTGATACAGTTATAAGCTTTGAGGATGATGTTTAGTATATTACCATGAACACTTCTGTATATCATTTCATTTAATAAACATATAGGAATTTATGATACATATGATGTAGTTAATACCTATGTTAGCATAGTGAAACATAGAGAATGTATTTATATTTTATAATTTATAATTTTTATAGACTTTATAATTATAAGAAGAAAAAATAACAAATACATATGCATTGCAATACCACCAAGGAATAGGTGCAACGCAAATGTCATAATCCCACTTGGTAACAAGTATAACACCATATATGAAATACAAATGAAAATAGCTCTTAGTGATATCCTTGATCACATAACAACATGCCATATAGTTATGACCTCATTGGATGATAATAAATCATTATAGCTTTCAAAAATAAGAATTAAATAAATATATTTTTTATATTATTGGTGTTTTGATATTTAAGGCATCAACAATAAACAAGGAAGAATCATAAGCTGCTTTTACTATGCAAACACTAGATTCTACATTAACTTAATAGTCCTAGGTTGTGTAAGCAAGATAGTACTCTAACAAAGTCTAACCACACTTGTGAAAGAAATGATTTAAAACACATACAAAATAGAGAAAAAATCAAATTTCCTAAGAAGGAAGAGCTTTTCATGTAATACTAGATGTCAAACACTAAATAGAAATGCTTGAAATCAAGTTATTTTATGTGAGCTTATCCTAGTTATTTATAGTTTTCCTAACACAATGGCACAAGTTTACTAAAATATAGGCATCAACAAAGGTCCACCAGCATACCCTATAAATCTCAGAAACATAGAGAAAGAGGTAGGTGAATAAATAACCAAACTAGGACAACAAGGAGGGTCCATTAGTGCCATTTCACTAATACAAGAGGTGCACTAATGTAAGGTAGTTAGTGCATCCTAGATCTACACATGTTTCTTACTTTTTTCAAATGAAATCTAGAATACAAGGAAATATGTGAAAAGATTCCAAGCATCTTCAAATGAGGTTGGAAAAATCATAGAAAACATGAAAAATACACCAAACATACAAGTGTGAAATGGAAGGAAATAATCCAAACCTAAGAGGTAGAAAATTTAACCATATGTGCAAGAATTACAAACACAAGATGCATGAAATACTACGTAAATTCAAGGCTTACGACTAACTTATAAAGTATCACTAAGATACTCATCATTTCCCCATGACTAATTTAAGCTAATTCCATAGCTTAAAACACCCAAAATAAAACACTAAAATTAGACACAAAACATTATCAATGCAAAGGAATACAATTTGATAGATGTATAGATCAATTATTACATTATATTATAATACAAACCATCTCATCAACAAGTGCTAGGGGTTGGTGACTAAGAAAAGAAGCTCCCTAATCTACTTACTTGGCATAGGAAGAAGGTTAAAGAGTTGAATGTGAACATGTGAAATATCTAAAGTTGCACTTCTAGGTCCATTACCCTTTCTTGGAGCTATCAATTCTATTCATGCATCAATTCTTGCTCTTATAGGAGTGCTTACTACTATTCCTCAACATCAACTTGGAACTACTCATGACTCCTCTTTTTCTAAAAAAGTTGATACTATGCTACATCTAAATTAATTTCCACTCAATAAATTTTTTTATCTAGCTTCATGCATAATCAACTTGTAGATGTTTGGATTAAATAAAGATACCTCCTTCATTTCACCTACATTTCATCCATAGCTTCGTTGAATCTCCTCTCAAAGACTATGATAGTTACTTTGTGGTAGATGATGTACATGTTTTCCAAAAGGTCTATCTTCTCCTACAAGTTTGGGTCACTTACAACCATATGTTGAAGTATGGTTTGCAAGATGTCAAATTTCTACTTCATCTTATGCCTCTCTCTGGTTGCACATTTTTTTAGTAGAGATACAAGTTTATGAAGTCTATGTACCTTGACATCCTAGGTTGCCTATTCAATCAACTAAATTTTTATAAGCTCATCAATTTCCCTAGTAGTCTTGTTTACTAGCTCCTATTACAAGTTTCAGTGTTGTTTCTCTCTCTGTACAATGGTACTTTTCCCAAATTTAAACCATGATTTAACTTTCATTCTCTAACCTTTGTACCTATTTAAAAGGTAGTGGATCTATTTTTCCTTCTTCTAACTCTCTCTTTCCCACTCCTGGGACTGATACATTAACATTCATGTCTATTTCTCTAAGTTATTTTTTATAAACATAGCTTCTTCACTAACCTAGCATGCTTGGAATATTTTAGCCTATAGGTACTGAACACACACCTCTAGAGTGATTGTTGAAGATGTAGATACCAATAGTATGAGATGTTCTAATTTCTCATGCAACCATCTTATCTTAGCCTAGATTTTTTGTAACTCCTTCAGATAAAATGTTCTATCAACATTGGTGGTCTTCAATTTGATCTTGACCTTAATGCGTTCATTCTCTATTGTACTATCAATGTTCCTCAATAGCAACTTAGCACTAGGATTAACTCTATACTCCTCTTCTATCTACTAGCTAGTCCTAGGTTGATTGATGAGTACCTAGAGAACTTTAGCTACATGTTGGACATTATGCATGTTTACCCTAATTGATATGATGTGAAAAACACTCCATGAAATTACATGAGTCTAAGACTAAACTGGGGCATCAAAATTAGCCATGGATGGGTCATCTAGCAAGATAGGATAAAACTATATGTCAAGTCAAAAGTAGTTGTTGGCACATTTTTACCATTTCATGGAATAGGTGGACTTATTTGCAAATGGTGAGGTATAGAATCCTAATGAACTGAAAATGTTCAAGGAGGATTATGTTCTTTCTTGTAAAGAATTCTACAACAGTTAATTAACCATGAAGTTGGAATAGAAATGAAAATGTTGCTGAATTGAATGTTTTGAAAATCAAGGGATAATGACATTGCAATTAGGAATGTTGGCATGAGGGTTTATCTAGAGTCAAAAGAAAATGGTGTATCAATTGTAGATATCTCTCTAGCTTATGATAGAGTAGCTCTAGTTACTTTTTCTGTAATAAAGTGCAGAGAAGATGAATATGGAATCGGCCTTGATATAACTGGGATTACATTCGAGGTGCCACAAATTAAAATGTGAGAGTACAACTCCACTTATGCATTCGGTTGTATACGCATACATATATTTATATATCAACCCATGCATCAAATCCATGGTTATTATCTCTACTACTATGATATAAATAACAATAAAATATAATATTGATTTAAAAAGGGAATTTATGCAACAATTGTTCAAAGTCCTATGAGAATTGAACACTTGTCAATTGAAATGGTGGTTATAACCACCACAAAGGCCACTTGTCAACTACAACCTCTTTATCTCCACAATGGCCACTTGTCAACTAAATGGGACACGTGTCAACTGCAACTTGTTTCTCTCCATGGTGAACACTTGGCAACTAAATGAAGACACTTGGCAAATGAATGAAGACACTTGGCAACTGCATGAAGACACTTGGCAACTACATGAAGACACTTGGCAACTGCATGAAGACACTTGGCAACTGCATGAAGACACTTGGCAACTGCATGAAGACACTTGGCAACTGCATGAAGACACTTGGCAACTGCATGAAGACACTTGGCAACTGCATGAAGACACTTGGCAACTGCATGAAGACACTTGGCAACTGCATGAAGACACTTGGCAACTGCATGAAGACACTTGGCAACTGCATGAAGACACTTGGCAACTGCATGAAGACACTTGGCAACTGCATGAAGACACTTGGCAACTGCATGAAGACACTTGGCAACTGCATGAAGACACTTGGCAACTGCATGAAGACACTTGGCAACTGCATGAAGACACTTGGCAACTGCATGAAGACACTTGGCAACTGCATGAAGACACTTGGCAACTGCATGAAGACACTTGGCAACTGCATGAAGACACTTGGCAACTGCATGAAGACACTTGGCAACTGCATGAAGACACTTGGCAACTGCATGAAGACACTTGGCAACTGCATGAAGACACTTGGCAACTGCATGAAGACACTTGGCAACTGCATGAAGACACTTGGCAACTGCATGAAGACACTTGGCAACTGCATGAAGACACTTGGCAACTGCATGAAGACACTTGGCAACTGCATGAAGACACTTGGCAACTGCATGAAGACACTTGGCAACTGCATGAAGACACTTGGCAACTACATGGGACACGTGTCAGATGCAGCATTTTTATCTCTTTTGTGGTTGAAACCACCCAAAGTTGTTGTAACTTACCTAACTTGTTGGGCAAGTAACCTCCTAACTTGTTGGCCAAGTAATCTCCTAATTGGTTGGCCAAGTTACTTGGGAGAGAAGTTAGGTGAGATATTTTTAAGATATTTTTGAAATTGTAACTTCCCTACCTACCTTGGAATCCTATAAATAGGCTTCAAGGGTCAAGAAGGATCATCACATCAAGGAGCATCATCATCACACTTGGAAGATTTGTAAAGAAGATTGTTTGCAAGATGGCTTGCTAGAATAAAGATTTCAGCCTCTTTGTCATGGTCCTGTGAGTTATGCATTTCATTTTTGTTTTGTTTTAATTGCTTAGCTAGTGGTTTAGGTAGTATCATTCTTGGCAAGTAATTTTGGGATTTTTAGATTGCTCTTATTGTTCTTGTTGCCCAATAGGAATTTCTGTTAAAATTTTGCCATAGAAGCGCTTGTGTTCAAAAAGCCTTGAGAGCATTTTAGTAGTAAATTTCGTTATTGTGCAACGTTTGGGAACTGCTATTGGATTGTTGGAAGAGAGCCTCTGTTTGTAGTCACGCCGTGGAACAATTTGGTAGTCGAGAGGGTTCAGAAAATCTTTGGTATTTTGATGGGACCAGAATAGCTTCTTTTTATCTTTAGAGTGATTTTCCGTGTTATTTCAATCAGAAATTGTCAAGTCTTTTAAAGGTTCTGTTTAAATGCAATCGTTGACATCTACTGTCTAGCCAAAATGGAGTCTCGTACATGGTAGTTTACGCAGCAATTTTTGGTAGTACAGTAGGATTGTCTTGAAGATATTGCTTGTTTGAGTCTTGGAAGTTTGAACAATTCATAGATATTGAATTTGGAATAGCTTTATTGCGAAGTGTTTACTCGTGTCATTTTACCTTGTTTAAATATTTGAGGTCCACACAAATCTGCTTTCTTTTCTTTCTGTCTATTTCCTTTGAATCTTGCTCTATTTCTAGTTTTCTTGTGGAACTATATATCTCTCTCTGGGGAAAATTAGGAGTAGATTTGCGGAGTTGTGCTCAAATGTTTATGCAAAATTTTACTTGTTACAAGCAGGTATTATAGGGACCGCATAGACTAGGTAGTTTGAACAAAATAGGAAACTCTCAATAACTCACAGTACTTGATAAAGTTGGCTGAATCTCTTAAAGTAAGTCATTTGTATTTCACACACACGCAATCGTTACATTGCACACAACCGCACGCCGCAACAGCACACACACATACTCACATTAACTACTGAGTTATTTGGAGGTATCTGGGCCTTGGTGTTGCCAGAGACCAGCAGGCACCTAAATCCTGTTCGAGGACACTCGTTGGCGGTCGCGTCCCAAACGGTCGCCAACAGTTCTTTTGGCGCTAGAAGGAGGGCTGAAAATTAAGCCTCTAGGTTCATAAGCCTTATACTTTTAGTACATCAACAATTATTTGTAAGGCTTAAGAATTAGATACTATTTTCAGTTCATGACCAAGAAATTTCATAGTTTGGAAAGTTTCAAAGTTTCAAAAGATATTCTAGATTCTAAGACTGATTCTTCATCAGAAGAAGAACAAAAGAAAGTTTTTGAATTGGGAACAAGTAGTGGAGTGAAAACTAGAAGATCAAGAAGATCACCCATTATATCTGGTTTATCAATTCGTAAGAGAAGATCTAGAAAGTCTAAGAGTTCAACATTTCAAAGGAATAGGATGGCAAATCCTTGGCAAGGAGTTACACCATTAGGATTTCAAAATTACAATGATATTCCTAAGGTAGTTTACAAATATTTGCCTGAGCCTTTCATTCCTGGAAAAGCTTATTTAGCTGAAGAATATATTCACATGTTTGAGTTAGCTTTAGCTCATGCAAATATTCAACATCAAGATCAAGCTTGTAGGTTGTTTGTATCAAATCTAAAGGATATGGCTCAGATTTGGTATTCGAACTTACCAAGTAATAGTATTACAAGTTGGGATGACATGAAGAATCTTTTCTTAGCCCAGTTTGGTAATCAATTAGATCAACAACAACTATACTGTGGGCTGATACAAGCTAAGCAAGGAGTTAAAGAGTCAATTAGAGATTTTAACATCAAGTTTCAACGAATTTGTGGACTCTTTCAAAGACAATATAGGCCATCAGAAGAAATGCTTAAAGAAACTTATCTTAAGGCTGTCAACCCCAACATTTCAATTTGGTTAAGGAGAACTCCAAACTTAACTACACTAAATGACTACTTTAGTGAAGCTATACAGTTAGAAAAATAGTTGAACTTGAATCCTGAAGAAAATATTGCAATTCAAAAAAGAGAAGAAAGAGTTATGATTCCTATGCAAGATTTTGCTCAATTTAAAGCTTTACCAGGTCCATCTCATGTTAAGATAGAGCAAGAACATGAAAGAGTAGGATCTGAAAAAGGACAATTAATGAGAGATATGTCTAACAAAATAGTGAAGCTTGAAAAAGCATTGGCAAGAGTTAATATCAAGGAAGAAAGGAAAAATAGAAAGCATAAACATCAAGACACTAAGTTAGTAGAAGATGAGGATGAAAGTGATCTTATTATGTCCAACTTTCTTGATATTGAATCTGATAATGAGTTATCTAGTGTTCACTATGCAAGTAAATCTTCTAGCAATGGATCTAGTGATACTTCTTCTCTATCAAGTTCTGAAGAAGATATGTCTTCAGATGAAGAATGTAATAACAATGAGGAAAATGGATATAGTCTTCGATCTAAGGAAAGACTAACTACTTCTAGACCCCCAAATGTTATTACTGATCCATCTACTAAGAGAAAAGCTTTTGAGCCAAGTAGAAAGGATAAGAATAAAGGTAAAGACAATCAAGTGGAGCAAAGCACTCCAAATCAGTCTTTTAATAAATGGATAAAGAGATCAAGCTTCATTGGTGATGGAGAATATGATTTGATAGAAGACCTTAAACATGTCAAAGCCAATATTAGCCTCTATCAGTTGCTTCAAATAGGAGATCAGCAAAGAAAGGCTTTAGAGTTCATTAAAGGTAAAAGGAGAGTTAGAGAATCAGAGTTAAGTTATGTGTCTAGTAATGATGAGAAATTAAAGACTTCATATGACAAGGAAGCTCCTCCTTTCCTTTTGACAATGAAATTAAAAGATAAATACTTACACAATTGTTTGGTTGATTCTGGAGCCACGTCTACTATAATGCCATTGTCTATATGTAAGAAACTTGGTTTGATTCCTGAAAAATCAAACAAAAAGATTGTTCAAGTGGATAAAAGTAGAGTAAAGATTGTGGGTCAATTACCAAATGTCCTATTGGAAATTGCTTCTGAACCTCGCATTAGAAGTAGAGTAACTATTCAAGTGGCAGACATACCAGATTCACATAGTCTTTTATTAAGTAGAAGTTGGAGCAAGAGTTTCTCAGGTTACATATCAACAGATTATTCTCACATGTGGCTATCTTGGAAAGGAGAACCGAATCAAGTATACATCTATAGTGAACCTTTCATGATTGATAACATTACTTCAAATGGAAAAAGTAAGATAGTTGAAAAAGGCGGTGTTGAAAACAAAATTTGTACACTCCAAGAAAATGAAAATTCATTTGAGAAAGGAGATGAGAGGATTACTGAAGACAAATCTCAAGAGGATCAAGTTGAAAACTCCAACAAGCCAAAAAGTAATAGAGAAATTACTTACGAGAGGGTTAGAGATATGAGGATTCCTACCAAAGTAATCCTTCCCATTCTCTTCCCATCTCAAGAATAGTCCATGAACAAAGGGCTTAATAATGTATAGTTTGTTTGTTTTGTTAGGAATGAGGTTTTTATACCATCAAACCTTATGTTTGCTGGAAATTTTCCTCCAAAAAGATTTCTATTCAACTGTAAAAATTCAATAAAGGATTCAGTACAATTCAGTTTTAAAATGGGGCTTGCATAAATTTCTTTAAGCTTTTAAAGGGGGCAGAAATGTTGGTAGATTTTTACCATTTCATGGAACAGGTGGACTTATTTGCAAATGGTAAGGTACAGAATCCTAATGAACTGAAACTGTTCAAGGAGGATTATGTTCTTTCTTGTAAAGAATTCTGCAACAGTTAATTAACCATGAAGTTGGAATAGAAATGAAAATGTTGCTGAATTGAATGTTTTGAAATGTGTGGGAACTGCTATTGGGATTGTTGTAAGAGAGCCTTTGTTTATAGTCACACCATTGAACAATTCAGTAGTCGAGAGGGTTTAAAAAATATTTGGTATTTTGATGGGACCAGAATAGCTTCTTTTTATCTTTAAAGTGAATTCTCGTGGTATTTCAATCAGAAATTTTCAAGTCTTTTAAAGGTTCTGTTTGAATGCAATCGTTGACATCTATTATCTAGTCAAAATGGAGTCTCGTACGTGGTAGTTTACGCAGCAATTTTTGGTAGCATAATAGGATTGTCTTGAAGATATTGCTTGTTTGAGCCTTGGAAGTTTGAACAATTCGTAGATATTGAATTTGGGATAGCTTTATTGCGAAGTGTTTACTCGTGTCATTTTACCTTGTTTAAATATTTGAGGTCTACACAAATCTGCTTTCTTTTCTTTTCTGCTTATTTCCATCGAATCTTGCTCTATTTCTAGTTTTCTTGTGGAACTATCTCTTTCTCTGGGGAAAATTAGGAGTAGATTGCGGAGTTGTGCTCAAATGTTTTTGCAAAATTTTATTTGTTACAAGTAGGTATTATAAGGACCGCGTAGACTAGGCAGTTGAACAAAATAGGAAATTTTCAACAACTCACAGTACTTGGCAAAGTTGGCTGAATCTCTTTAAAGTAAGTCATTTGTAGTTTACACACAACGCAATCGTTACATTTCTCACAACCGCACGCCGCAACAGCACACACACATACTCACATTAACTACTGAGTTTATTTGGAGGTATCTAGGCCTTGGTGTTGCCAGAGACTAGCAGGCACCTAAATCCTGTTCGAGGACACTCGTTGGCGGTCGCGTCCCAAACGGTCACCAATAGTAGTAAAATGAGTGAAACATCATATTAGTCGAAATGAAGTTTGTAAAGCATGAATAGTCTCACAACACACACATGCAAAAAAAGGAAAAACCATTAGAGCTCCTTCACATGCACTTTGTGAATCTAATGTAATTAGCCTTAATAAGAAATGTAAGGTATTTTCATAACATTGTTGATATTCATCTAGATATACATGAATTTATTTGTTATAATGTAAAGCGAGGATTTCTCCATTTTCAAATATTTTAAAAATCTTGTGAAGAATCAATTGATTTTGATAATTAAATTTACTATAAGTGAAAAGAGACAAGAGTTTTTAAATGATGAATTTTATGATTTTTTTAATGATAATGAGATTAAGAAAAAAAGATATGGCTATTCATCATAATCAAATGAAGTAGTTGAAAGAAGAAATGGGATCTTGAGATACATGGAAAGATACATGTTAAGACAAGTAAACTTACCCAACTCATGTTTGAAAGAAGTAATCCACACATTCTTCTATCTACTTAATAGATTGTACTCATCATCAAATAAATACATTACTTCTAATTAGGTTTTTTATAGTAAGGCATCAAATATTTCTCATATAAAAATATTTTAATGTATTTGTTCAGCTAATGTTTCAAATGTCCTCATAGGGATATTATATTATAGGACTGTAAAATATATTTGTGTAGGCTATGATTAGATATCAATATCTTATAAATTCTTTTATACCATTAAGAGAATTTATTTCCTCAAGAAATATAAAATTTGATGAAAATATATTTGAACTAATGCATTTTGAAAATAAAAATAAAGTTACAAGTTAAGAATACATCAAATGGAGAAGATGAGATAAAAATCCAATATTCATTTAAGGATTGAGAGAATGAAATCTCCTTCTCAAATCCTTAATTATGATTTTAAAAGAAGATTAACGAGAAGCATGGGTATAAATTCTCTTACTTATGCTACCATCATCTATGAGGCTCAAAGAATTGAGAAGGCCTTGAAATCCAAAGAGTGGACTCAAGTCATAGAGGAAAAGATGAAAGAAATTCAAAAATTCACATTTCAATCCTTATTATAAATATTATTCTCAAAATGATGAAGATGATCAAAGCATTATACTTTACTAATGTTCTTTTGATTTGAAGTGGCACTCATGTGCATATTTAGCTTTCACAAGCTAATTATGCATCTTGTAGAATATATTTTGTAATTTTCTCAATTATTTTCATAGATCTAAGTAAAGATTATTCTTTCTTATATTAATAGCAATTAAAAGCTTCCAATATCAAAGTAAAATGAAATCAAAATCATTAAATCATTTCATTTCTAATTTCTAATTCATTACTTATTACTATGTATCAATTTTACTTGGGTGAAATCAAATTTTCTAATGCCTACATTAAAATTATAGTAATGACATGAAAAATTTTCTCTCTATGTTAAACTTATAGGCTATATCAAAACTTATAGCAATGTTAAAGCTTATTGCATAACATCAAAACTTCTATGCAATTTCCCAATGTGATGTCATTCGTAGTTGGGAAAATGAAGCTTATGTGGATACTTTGCTAGTAGTATTAGAGATCCAAGGTTCAAATCCTTGGAAAATTGATGTAAGAAAGTTACTTTTCATGTTCCAAAGCTAAAATTTGAACATACATCCACAATTATCCTTATTGATCCTCAAGGTATCATTTTTTGATACAGAAATCCTTGCTACTCATATGTCATCTCAGATATTCTCATTTCTCTTACTTCTCACTTAAATTCACATCATTTTATATCAAAGAAATAAAAAATTCTAAGATCTAGCATACTTTAAACATTTCAACCAATTTCAAGTCAATTTTAGCTTAAAATATGTTCAAAATGAAAAAGGATATTTGATGAGTCACAATATTAGACCCCCAATATTAGACCCTCGATACTGAGTACGTGATATTGGAGGTGCCAAAGCGATATCAGAGCTTGTCTCATCACCTATAAATAAGAGATGAGGGAACTTGATTTTGTAGTTAGTTTTCTTAGTCCCTTAACCCAAACTCTTGTAGTTTTCTCTTTCCAAAGTTAGAATTATTTTTGAGTGTCCGCAATAGGAGTCATAAAGTGAATGGATCTTTATTTGAGCATTGTGTACCTGAGCACACCTTGTGTCCAAAAATAAAGATGAACCTTGTGGTAAACCTTGCAACATTCAGAATAGTTTATTTACTGCATTTAATGTTATTTACAGTTATTTAATGCTTTCATTAGTTAATTGGTTATTTTTATCAATTTGTTAATTTTCAACAAGTAAGCACACTCAGTACGACCACTTCGAGCATACGTGGAACACTTGGTAACTCGATAACGACTAGCATTTGGTAATCCTTGTAGTGTTACACTGGTTTAGGATGTGTACGGAGAGTGGGAATGGATGTTGGTGTTAGGACTGGTTAGAGCCTAGCTAATTAGTTAAATTAGTTACTTAATTATTTCATTTCTCCCTTTTTAACACCAAGACATAAAACATAAAAAGCATAAAAATCATATACCTCAAGTTTACTTAACCATACAATCATTCCATACGAGTAAGTTTGGGAAGACAATGATTATCTAACCCATCCTTGTTCTATGAAGGTGCATAAGCACTTAGTCCTTGGAGTACAACTAGATCATGCTTAACACTCATAATCATATGGTTGAGCGTAGGGGTACCTCACCACTCATCATTAGCACTGTTGCTGGGGACTTTGTTGTTTGTGTGCTAATTAGAACTTAGGGATCCTCCCATCATTGAAACAAACTCTTAGAGTTAGTGACCTCATAATCATCAAAAAGAGAAGAGTATTGCACACTAAATAATTAATCATATCTCCTTCTTCTTATGAGAGTGCTTTACTACCTAGGTCTGACACATTGAACAATCACAGGCGTAGTACACATGATGACCCACCAGTGCCCCAACAGTTTCGTGTGGCATACGCTCATCCCAATGAGTATATACCAAAATTTACTTGTATCCTCCACTAAGATGAAAAACTGCATTGGCATGGTTTAAAAGGTAACATAGTGTTATCTCTTGATCGCTCAGTTCCAAGCATGCTTCTTCATGCTCTCACATGAATTGGTATGTAGCACTTATAGGTAGAGTACGTTGTGCATGAACATGACTCAAGAGAGTATCAATCTATGGAGGCATAATGCCAAAGTGACCTACAACAAGAGAGACATTATAAATTTATGAAGGCGAAGTGGCCTCAGGATGTCCCATATGTCCTAAGTGAAAATGAGGGTGGTGAACCTGCCTCAAGAGGTTTCTCACAAAATGATGTTCCTCTTGTTGACTTCGGTCAAGGCATTTTGTACTAGAACCTTCACTCAGCTATTCATAACCTAGGTTCTGATACCAACAAACACAAAGGGTCCAAAAAAGAAACACAAACACGTGACATTGATGGACATTACAATCGTAAAAATGACCAAGGTCGAGACCACCAAAGAGAAAGTGATAAGCACCGTCATGGTGCCAATCCTCCTTCTCCACCTTCATCATCTCCTTCCCCCTCTCCTTCGGGATCTAGATGTAGTTGTAAAGAGAAAGACCATGAGGAAAATGGTAAGCGAAATAGAGATTATAGATGAAATAATCAAGAAAGGGGACGAGGGCATTCTAGAGAAACACATCATGAAACATGGAAGAATAGGGAACAACATAGGAATCATAGATGCCATAGAGAATATGATCACAATGAACCCCTACTCACTAGCCAAAGTATGCTAGATATAACTGAGGCTATTAGGATTTCAACAAGGCACCAAAAGGATAGTAGGATCAAAAGATTAGACATGAACAATATCCCATGATTTGAAGAGAGATACAACGCTAATCCTCAAAATCATCTACAAGTGTTTTATGATGCACGTGCCTTGCAAAGTATGGAAAATGGATGGCAAAAACTAAAGTTATTTCTGTGGACATTGATTAAGGAAGTGGAAAGCTGGTACTAGTCTTTAGAACTAGAATCCATTCATTGATGGAGTCCCATGTTAGGGCTATTCATTGATAAGTATCAAACATACTCCCAAGTGTGCAACCTACATAAGCAAATCCAAGGATGGAAACAAGGAAAACATGAGCCCTTGGATGCTTTTATGGGCCAATAGTATGCACTATTACATCATTGCCTTGGCTATGGTTACTTGAAAAGGAAACAAGTACGCCATCTCGTAGATGGGGTTATGTACAAAATGTGAAGAACCTTTGGGACTTATGCCCAAGGGAGACTATCCAAGCTTAAAGCCCATCAAGTACAAAGATTATTGGAGAAAGTTTCCAAAGAAAAAGGTGAGTTAAGGAAAAGAGAAAGTATAGAGGAATACAATAGAGATCCTTCCCTCCAAAAGAAGGAAGTTAGATTTTGTGAAGATGAAGAGTCGTTACTTGAAGAGATGGTGAATAGGAAAACATTGTCCATTTAGAAATTTGCATCAGAAGTATCAAAAAAGGTAGATCAAATGTGGAACTCCCTAGATTATAAATTTTAAACCATTCTAAAAATAGTAGAGAAGTTTAGAGAGCAAAGTAGTGATCAGGAGAGAAGGAAAAAGAGAGAAGCTAAATATGCACGTAACAAGGATAAGGGCAAAGTTGTCATAATTGAAGAGGTTATGGATTCAAACATAGATAATGATAGAAAATGTGAGACATGCCAATATGACCATCCTAAGTGATGTTACCCAGTAGTGTCACATCTATAAGATTCTAGGGTGTATGCACTAAACCTACAATTAAACAAATAGCAAACACCCCAAAGGTTACCTTATCCTCAAGGTAACCCAAGGTAGTTCCACCAACCCTTGACGTATTATCTGAGTGGAGCTCCACCACAACCAAATGAACAGTATCAATAGTGGCAACATCCACAATCATGGGAAATGCCACCACCATGTCAACAATACCCTTACTGTCAACCTGACCCATATGGATACTATGTGCAGCAGTCGATCTCTTTACATGACTCCACTAGTCACGTCACTCCTCAACCTCACTACCAAACCCATGAGTACTATAGAACTCCTTCTCCTAGGGGATATGTTCCAAAAATGTACTATCATTATTATTTGGCCACACCTCTTCCACCCTTAGCTCCATTACCACTTGCTCTAACTATGCAGGGTGAGCTCCCTACCTAGCTGCAGCAATGTAACGTTACAAGGGCTATCAACCCTCATCCCACTGTTGGTTTAGACAACCACACAAAAAAGAGATCTTTCTTTAGAACCAATAGTTCAACCAAGTCCTTACAACCACAAGCAACTAATTCTCCAAAGGCCTTACCATTATTCAAATCTTCGAAGCTTCCTTTGAACCAAAGACCACACTCAATGCACATGGTCATGTTCACTCATGTCATTACTAGTTGGATTAAAGTTGGCTATCTTCCTAGGAAATTCTCTGATCTTGGAAAACCTCTTATTTATTTACAAATCACAAGAAATGAGCCTTGCAAAGCTATTTTTGATTTAGGTTCTGGTGTTAACTTAATCTCTCATGAAATGTACAAATACTGGAACCTGCCTCCACTAAGAAAGAGTAACACTCATTCAGAGTTAGCCAACCAGTCTATCAGTGTTCCATTAGGACTAGTGGAAGATATTATCACCACTACTTGTGAGTGGTTGTATCTAGCCGATTTCCTAGTGATTCAAGTCAACAACTACAAGGGGGACTTTCCAATCATTATGGGAAGAGCTTGGCTAAGCATAATTGATGTGTGCCTAGGAATACATGATATTTCCCTAGAAATATCAAAGAAAAATATGTTTAGAAAGATCAAGAAGAAGAAAGTTCCATGCATCACATACAGTGACACAGGTTGTAATTGTGTGTAGAAGTCTTAGTTCATACAATGTTTAACATTGCCTACATGCAACTAGTGTGCACAAATAACTAACATACAAAGATGCCTATATGTAGTAGCCATAAGATAGGAAGCCACCCAGTGGTTGATAGTTGACCAAGAGAGTGATTCAACTCTATGCATAGAATCAACTGAAAGCTTGACTTGTGCCTATATCGATAGCATAGATACATTAGAGCAAGTCCATTGCCAACTTCCAAGTCCTAACATTGAAAATATCAATTAGGGGAAGTTGGAAATCCTTGACGATTTCAAGAAAGAGGCCCTTGAGTTAAAATAGTTGCCCACTAGTATGGAGTACACATTTCTCAAGAATGGAAAATCGATAAGCATAAATGGTAAGCTCACTCCTCAACAAAAAGAAATACTACTAAAAATGGTAAAGAAATGGTTCAAAGTGTTTTCTTGGTCATATCCTAAATTAACTAGAGTAGATCCTAGGATATGCCAACATAGAATTTACACTGACCCCTCCATGAAACCTCGACGACAACCACAAAGGTGACTAAAACTAAAGCTTAAGAAACTGGTTAAGGAAGAAGTTGAATAACTTATAAAAGCTAGGTTCATCTACCCCATTGCTAATAGTGAATGGGTTAGTCCATTAGTCATTGTGCCTAAAAAAGGAGGTAAAGGGAGGGTGTGTATAGACTTTAGGCTGTTAAATATGGCAACATTCAAGGACGACTTCCCATTGCCATTCGTTGACCAAGTCTTAGATACCATTGCAGGGCATTGCTACTATAGTTTTCTAGATGGTTATAGTGGATACAATTAGATTCAAATAGCATCAAAAGACCAAGCCAAGACTACATTCATGAGTCCTTCGGGAACATTCACATATAGATAGATGTTGTTTGGCTTGTGCAATGCCCCAACAACATTTCAATGTTTGGTTCTAAGTATATTTCAGCAGCAAATACGGAATGATGTGGAGGTATTTATGGACAATTTCTCCACTTATGGAGTGGAATTCGAACAAGCATTGGACCAATTAGAGCAACTACTAAAACAATGTGTTGAAACCAACTTAAGGCTCAATTGGAAAAAAATCCATTTAATGGTTCAATAAGGCATTGTATTAGGGCACAATATTTCACAAATAGGGAAAGAGGTAGATCATGAAAAGATTAAAATCATCCAAGGAATCACTCGTCAACCTGAAACTATAAAAGATATCTGATCATTCCTTGGACATAATAGCTATTATAAATGCTTCATTGAGAACTTTTCAAAGATTACAGAACCTTTGGTAGAACTAACAAAAAAGGACATACCCTTTGAATGGACCAGGGAATGTGAGTTAGCCTTCCAAACCTTGAAATAGAAGCTTGTAGAAACACCAATTCTATAAGCTCCTGATTGGTCTAGACCATTCCACATAATGACTGATGCATCCAACTTTGCCTTAGGAGCTATACTTACACTATTAGATGATCAAAAATTCCCCTATTACATTAATTATGCAAGTCAAAGTATTGTTGGTGCACAACTCAGCTACACTATAATAGAAAAAGAATTAATGGTTGTGGTGTTTGCACTAGAAAAATTTAGTCACTATGTATTAGGCTATAAGATATTTGTACATATGAATCATAGTGCAATATAGTTCATAATGAATAAACCAATGGTGAACCCTCGCATCATACGATGTCTCATGATCTTGCAAGAGTTCGATCTTATGATGATCGATTATAAAGGCACCAAGAATGTTTTCGCTGATCATTTATCTTAGTTACGATGGGACAACAAAGAGCATGAATATCCAATTTCTGATTGTTTCCATGATGAAATCCTCTTTGCGGGTGTGATAAACAATCACTTACCCACTACTACAAATTGGTATAGTAGCATTCTCACTTATCTGCTTACACAAGAAACACCACAAGTGTTAGATGTTAAAAAGAAACAATAGTTTCTTCATCGGGCTAAATATTTCATGGAAATCAATAGACACCTTTATAAGGTATGTCTTGATGGCTTAGTTCGATGGTGTGTTCCTGATGTAGATCAATTGTGAGTTCTCCAAGATGCTCATGAGGGCCCTTGTGGGGGTCATTACTCTAGGAGATGAACAACCATTAAAATATTACTCACAAGATATTATTAGCCTACATTGTTCTGAGATGCTCACCATTTCATCCAATCTTTTGAGTGCTATCAACATGATGGGGGAATTACTACTAGAATGAAGGATCCACAATAATGGATTCAATCTTTATAACCCTTCAACATATGGGGTATTGATTTTATGGGACCTATTACACTGATGTCCGATGGAAAAGCATATATCATTGTTGCTATTGATTATTTTACAAAGTGGGTAGAAGCATCCACTGTTATGGACTATACATCATCTATTGCTACACGATTTGTTCAACAATAAATTGTAAATAGGTTTGGTGTGCCTCCTGCACTTATTTCTGACAATGGTACATATTTTACAGGTGTGAGTTTTCGAAAGCTAATGCAATGCTTAGGAGTTGAACATAAGCTGACTACACCATATCATCTTCAAGCCAATGGTCAAGCCAAAGTCACCAATAGGGAGATCACAAGGGATGAATTGGTCAAGTGTGTTGATGCAAGGTCACTGGATGTGGTTAGTTTTAATCTAGATTTGGGCCAAATTTTATTAAGTCACCTTAATCACATACTACACAAGGGACTTTATACAACCATGATTTTGGGATCCCATTCTATTCTCTCCTCTCTTTCCATATTACCTTCCATATTCCACCTCATTGCCATTTTTATGATTAATCTATATCTTGGTTGATGCATTGTTATTCTTTGGTAAATTCTTGTGGGTAAGTACTTAACCATTGTTTCCATATGTCATTCCTAGAGGCTATGGACTCTTTGGTTTGTGGGTATGTTAGGTCATAAAGGGCATTAGCCTACTTTGGGAAGAACTCATTGGCATTCTTTTTTGGTGCAATTGTTAAGCTCTTTCCCTTAAATATTTCTTGCAATCGACTATTTCTCGTTCACCCCATCAATGACATCCATTTTTGCTTTTGTTTTCATGGCTTCACTATTGTTATTTCTCTCATCTTTCGTATTCTTTAAGTTTTTCACCCTATTGCTACTAAAGGTTTGCTCTTAGTCATGGGGGCCATGTCAGAAATTTTTTCCATTCCATTACTTATCTCACCCCTACACCTTGGGTAGTCACCAGTGATAAACCTCTAACCCAATATCTGCCATACCCACAACCTAGCCAATGTGCTTCATATCGAGGCAAGGTATCAATAGCATTATGTCTTATCTACCCTTGCTAATTCATGAATGTGGCATAAAAAGCATAAAAATCATATACCTCAAGTTTACTTAACCATGCAATCATTCCATATGAGTAAGTTTGGGAAGACAATGATCGCCTAACCCATCCTTGTTCTATGAAGGTGCATAAGCACTTAGTCCTTGGAGTTCGATCGGATTGCACGTAACACTTGTATTCGTATGGTTGAGCATAGGGGTACCTCGCCACTCATCAATATTCCAAAGTAAAATATAATCTTCAATGGAAGCTAAGACTTCACCTATTGGAGGAACCATATAAAGACTTTATTTCAAATCAATGAATGCTGAGACATTGTGGATCATGCATGCTAAGAATTTACAAATCTAAATGCTTTGAATAGAGAGAAAAAAAGAAAGCTTCAAGAAGATATAAGGAATAGTGCATTAGCAAAGATGATTATTTGCACATTAGTTTCAAAAGCTATTAGTTCAAGAATCATAGAAAAGCCAAATGCTAAAGAAACATGGTATGTGCTACATCAAGAGTATGAAGGAGCCTTTATTACAAACATTCAAATTAAGATATTAAGATATAGAGAAGAATTTAGATCTTAATTGAGGTGAAAATATTAAGAAATTCTTTGATAAAATGTATGCTTGCATACAAAATCTAGATGAATATGAATATCAGTATAATAAAATGTAAAAGTTAGATAAAACAATTCAAGTGCTATATAATGATGGAAGGTTCAAATATGATATGTGATGAATATTGTTCAAAATAAAGACTTACATAATATTATAATTGATGAATTCTTAACACAAGTTAGAAGTTTGGAGGATCTAAAATGACAAGATAATCAAAGCTAAAATGAACAAGTATATTTCCCAAGAAATATTAGAGGAAGAGGAAGATTTAATGGAGGTAGAGGCAAAAGTCCAAATTTCAAAGATGAAAGAGGTTAATATTCACATCAAAATCTAAATTCTATATCTAAAAATTTAAGAGTAAGAAGTAATCTTAGAGAAAAAAAAGATTAAAGAGAAGGAAGATTTAACTTCACTTCATGGAATCAACATGAAGCATCATCATCAAATATTTTATGATACAAATAGTGCAAGAAGAAAGGACATTATGAAGATAAATGCTAGTGAAAGGTATGTTCCCTTTCTACTCTCTAAATGATTCTTCAAATCAAGTGAAGACTTTTCTCAACCTCAAAGAAACTTTGAAAAATCACAAGATCAATCAAAATTTAAGGATCTAAATTCTTATTTTGCTACACACCAAATGATCAAAAATGTTATTCCTCTTACATGGATTAAAGATAGTGGTTGTTCAAATCATATCACTTTATTTTGAAATAATTTTACTAGTTACACTCCAAATAATACTCTTGGAAGCTTTAAGATGGAACATCGTGCAAGTGTAAATATAGAAAGAATTGGCAATATAAGGCTTATACTTTCAAATGATCACAAAATCAATGTGCATGATGTTTACTATGTTTCTCAATTATTAAGTTCCTTATTATTAGTTGATCAAATTATTAGTATAGAAAATAAAGTGGTTTTTCATTATGATATTTGCACTATTTCAAATGGTCATTTTACTATTGAAAAACTAAAGAGATAGGACAATCACATTTATTGTTGAAAGAAAAATCTCAAAAAGATGCTAAATTTTTAAATACTTAGATTTTTCAATAAAATTCTTCTCATGCATTTCTCTCACCATTATGGCATTGGAGGCTAGGTCATGCGTCCTACTTCAACATTGAGAAGTTAATCAATAATTATATAACTATTAAAGTTAAATGTATAGAAGACCATAAGTATGTAAGATATGCCTCAAAGAAAGAAAATAGCCTTACCTCATAATGCTCAAATCCAAAGGAAGAAAAGACCTCTGGAGCTTCTCCATATGAATTTGCCAAGTCCAATATCTACTCTAGCTCAAGGAGGGAGAAAATATTTCTTTGTTATTGTTAATGATTATAGTAGGTATGTTTATACATATTCTTTACATTTCAAAGATGAAAATTTTGGCATATTTTTGAATTTCAAATGCTTGATAGAGAATAAGATAATAAGATTAGATAGAGAAGGTGAATTTTTCATTTAAGAATTTGAGGAATTTTACATTAATCATGGAATTGAAGAGAAAATAACTTATGGATATTCACCACAAAGTAATGATATTATTAAAAGAAAAAATGGAGTAATTGAAAAGATTTCAAGATTCCTCCTTAAGAATGCTTCAATTTAACATTAGTTTCGGAGTAAAGATTTGCATGTTTTAGCCTATATCCTAAATATGCTTATCACCACATCAAGGAAAGAGAAGTCACCTTATTAGCTATTTTATGGTAAATTTTCAAACATGTCTCACATGAAAGTTTTTGGATGTATTTTTTATGTTAAAATAGCCAATGAATCACTAGATAACCTAGATGATAGAGAAAGAAAGTCATTTTTCAAAGCTATGATTCCAAAACAAGTGGATACAAATGTTATGATCCATAAGAAATGTCATTTTTTATGAAGAAATATTTGGTCTTGATATATTCAAAGAAGTTGATGAAGAAAAATCAAAATTTTCTATAAAGCTATGGGTGGAAAGCAACCATTCCAAAAATTTGATTTTTGATTAGAAATTTGAAAGATGATTTACAAGATCATAAGGCATCATGCTAAGGAATATTTAGCCCTTCTTCATGAGTCTACCAATGTTCAAGTGGTACTAAAATCCCAAGGTTGGAAGAAAGTAATGAAGAAAGAATATGATGAAATCATAATTCAAACACCACAAAGAAAATTCATGTTGAAACCTATAATCAAAATTATTTGTAATTTGGGGAAGAATAATGTCAAACACAATTGCCTTATTTTAGGCAAGATCTAGCATTGTAACCTTAGCCACTAGAATTTGAGGTAGTATTTTTATTGTAAAATATGAAATTTTCAACTCAGTAGCTACAATCTCACACATCTTAGCTTATGAAGGCTAAGAAAAATGCTTCATAAGTTGTGAATGCCTCATCTTCTAGGTAGGAAAAACTATAGTTTTCATGTATCTAGGATTGGGAAAGTTAAAAATTTCTTGTAAACTACCAAATTTGGGAACTTCTAGGATTATATGGTAGCTATGGTAGCTTTTACACTGAAGCAACCTACAAGGGTAGTGTAGAAAATTTGTGCTTTTTGGCTTTATGTAGGCCTTGAATTTTTATGCTAGAAAACCTACAAATCCAATGTATAAATTTGGGTGTTGAATTTTTATTCTAGGCCTTGAATTTTTATGCTGGAAAGTAGATGAAGCTAGTGTAAAAAAGCATAATATTTCCAAATTTGATAAATAAAATGCCAAGAGATTCCCTACATACACTAGAAATTTTAGCAATCTATTAGCAATCATGGAAAAGATTTGCAGCAATGAATCAATCACAATATGGCCTATTTAAACCAAATTTGATCATATTGAAAGGAATTCTGACAATTTGCATTCAAGTTGGACACCAAGAATTTCAAAGTAGTGCATTTTAGCAAGAGTCCACAACCAATCTTCCACACAAAATGAAAATCCAGTGATAGAGAAACTAGTGACAAGTTTAAGGTGTAGAAAATATGGGACCATCAAGAGTAGAGCTAACTATAGGACACATCCTACCAACTCGATTGAATCCAAAGCATTCTTGCTTTTGCTTTCTGTGCATTGAAATTCAAAAATTTGTACCATATAGACTCTATTTATGTGAGGAAGTTCATTGTCGTAATAAAAATTTAGTAGTCTCATTTTCTTAAGTACAAATTTATTCTCTATTTTTCTACATTTAGATCTAAATTGGCAATTTAATTTATTCATATTAATGTTGGCGACCATTTGGGACGCAATTGCCAACGAGTGTCCTCGAATAGGATTTAGGTGCTTGCTAGTCTTTTGGCAACACCAAGGCCCAGATACCTTCAAATAGACTTAGTAGTTAATATGAGTATTTGTGTGTGTTGTTGTAGTGTGCTATTGTGAAAATTGAA
>MNCI01002112.1:463118-478861 GCA_015680685.1 Gnetum montanum | reverse complement strand
AACTTAACTCTGATTCTCTAATTCTCCTTTTACCTTTAATAAACTCTAAAGCCTTTCTTTGCTGATCTCCTATTTGAAGCAACTGCTAAAAGATAATATTGGCCTTGACATGTTTAAGGTCTTCAATCAAATCATAATCTCCATCGCCAATAAAGCTTGGTTTCCTTATACATTTATTAAAAGACTGATTTGGAGTACTTTGCTCAACTTTATTATCTTTACCTTTATTCTTATCTCTTCTATTTAGCCCAAAAGATTTTCTCTTAGTAGATGGATCAGTAATAAAATTTGGGAGTCTAGAAGTAGTTAATCTTTCTTTAGATCAAAGAAAATATCCATTTTCCTCATTATTATTACATTCTTCATCTGAAGACATATCTTCTTCAGAACTTGATAGAGAAGAAATATCACTAGATCCATTGCTAGAAGATTTACTTGCATAATGAACACTAGATTACTCATTATCAGATTCAATATCAAGAAAGTTGGACATAATAAGGTCAATTTCATCCTCATCTTCTGCTAACTTAGTGTCTTGATGTTTATGCTTTCTATTTTTCCTTTCTTCCTTGATATTAACTCTTACCAAGTCTTTTTCAAGCTTCACTATTTTGTTAGACATATCTCTCATTAATTGTCCTTTTCCAGATTCTACTCTTTCATGTTCTTGCTCTATCTTAACATGAGATGGACCTGATAAATATTTAAATTGAGAAAAATCTTGCATAGGAATCATAACTCTTTCTTCTCTTTTTTGAATTGCAATATTTTCTTCAAGATTCAAGTTCAACTATTTTTCTAACTGTATAGCTTCACTAAAGTAGTCATTTAGTATAGTTAAGTTTGGAGTTCTCCTTAACCAAATTGAAATGTTGGGCTTGACAGCTTTAAGATAAGTTTCTTTAAGTATTTCTTCTGATGGCCTATATTGTCTTTGAAAGAGTATACAAATTCGTTGAAACTTGATGTTAAAATCTCTAATTGACTCTTTAACTCCTTGTTTAGCTTGTATTAGCCCATAGTATAGTTGTTGTTGATCTAATTGATTACCAAAATGGGCCAAGAAAATATTTTTCATGTCATCCCAACTTGTAATACTATTACTTGGTAAGTTCGAATACCAAATCTAAGCCATATCCTTTAAATTTGATACAAACAACCTACAAGCTTGATCTTGATGTCGAATATTTGCATGAGCTAAAGCTAACTCAAACATGTGAATATATTCTTTAGCTAAATAAGATTTTCTAAGAATGAAAGGTTCAGGAAAATATTTGTAAACTACCTTAGGAATATCATTGTAATTTTAAAATCCTAATGGTGTAACTCTTTGCCAAGGATTTGCCATCCTATTCCTTTGGATAATTGAACTCTTAGACTTTCTAGATCTTCTCTTATAAATCGATAAAATAGATATAATGGGTGATCTTCTCGATCTTCTAGTTCGCTCCACAACTTGTTCCTAATTCAAAACTTTTTTTTTTCTTCTTCTGATGAAGAATCGGTCTTATAATCAAGAATATCTTTTGAAACTTTTAAATTTTCCAAACTATCAATATTCTTGGTCATGAACTGAAAATAGTATTTAATTTCTTAAGCCTTTTTAGTAACAAAGAATTGTTGATGTGCTAAAATTATAAGGCTTATGAACTTAGAGGCAAAATTTTCAGCCCTTCTTCTAGTGCCAAAACAATTGTTGTCGACCGTTTGGGATGCGACCGTCAACGAGTGCCCTCGAATAGGATTTAGGTGCTTACTGGTCTTTTGGCAACACCAAGGCCTAGATACCTCGAAATAGACTCAGTAGTGAATGTGAGTATGTGTGTGTGCTATTTTGGTGTGCTATTGTGAAAAATGAAATAATTGGGTTGTGTGTTAAACNTTCAATTGCCTAGTCTATGCAGTCCTTATAATACCTACTTTTAACAAATAAAGTTTTGCAAAAACATTTGAGCACAACTCTGTGAATCTACTTCTAATTTTCCCCAAAGAAAGAGATAGATCCACAAGAAAACTAGAAATAGAGCAAGATTCAATGGAATTAGAAAGAAGAGAAAAAGAAAGCAGATTTGTGTAAAGATCTCAAATATTTAAACAAGGTAAAATGATATGAGTAAACACTTCGCAATAAATTTGTCCCAAATTCAATAACTACGAATTGTTCAAACTTCCAAGGCTCAAATAAGCAATTTCTTCAAGACAATCCTACTATGCTACCCAAAAAATTGCTACGTAAACTATCATGTACCAGACTCTATTTTGGCTAGATAATGGATGTCAATGATTGCATTCAATAGAACCTTCAAAATACTTGATAATTTCTGATTGAACTACCATAGAGATTCACTTTAAAGATAAAAGAAGCTTTTCTAGTCCTATCAAAATACCAAATATTTTCTGAACCCTCTTGACTATTGAATCGTTCAACGACTTGACTATATGCAGAGGCTATCTTACAACAATCTCAATAGCGGTTCTTATACATTGCACAATAATAAAATTCACTACTAAAATGCTCTTAAGGATTTCAAACACAAGCTCTTCTATGGCAAAACTTTATTAGAAATTTTCTATCGTGCAACAAGAACAATAAGAGAAATCTAAAAATCCAAAAATTACTTGCGAAGCATGATACTATCTAAACCACTAGCTAAAGAATTTAAACAAAATAAAAAATAATAAGCATAACTCACAGGACTATGACAAAGAGGCTGAAATGTTGTCTTTAACAAGTCATCTTACAAGCAATCTTTCACAATGTCTTCTTTACAATCTTCCTCCAAGACCCCAAGTGTGAGACCCCAAAGTGTGTGATCTCTCAATGAGAGCAAGTATAGTTCCCTCTCTTTTTCAAACCCATGAAGCCTTTTTATAGGGTTCAAAAGGTAGTTAGAAATTAAAAATATCTTAGGTAGCTTCTCTCCCAAGAAAGGAAGTTATAACTTACCCAACAAGTTAGGAGATATTACTTGCCCAACAAGTTAGGAAGTTGTAACTTATACATAAAATTAGGAGAAAATCATGCTAACATTGGCATGTGCAAATATTTCTTTTATAATCAATAACCTAAAAATAAATCCAAGATCTCCTACGAGCTTCATACAATTGTCATATTTTATTTAGGATTTTAATCACCCACCTTGTATAAAGCCTTAGTAATTCATTTGAGATAATTAAATTAATGCTAGGTCTTTAATAAGCACTTCATACAATTGTTTCTTGTAAGGAAATTTGCTAAAATTATATTTAGCCACTGAACCATATGAAATTGTAATTTTATTTTGTGACTTTAATTCTGTGCATTCAGGTTTTTTATTTTTCTTCAGCGATGATGGTTTCTTCTGAATAAACTATAACCCTGATTTATTGACATCAGCTAAAATGTCTCCTAGTTCTGTTGATTCAGTTTTACACCTATCTTGCTATGTCTTCATGTCTCTGTGACCACACTGGATGGATTGGTAATGGCGAAGACGAATGCATTGGCATCTGGCACTGCTGCTATTTTTGGTAAGGTTGTTTACAGGTTCATCATTGCAAAATATTCTCTGGAAGTAATTTCCTAACTTTGCACATATCCCTGTGTTTGGAATACATATTAATGAAAGCTATTCTAATAATAGTATCTACATCAAAGCCCTTTTTCAAAATCAGGGCACAAACGGACTAGCCCTGGGAAATCATCCCCAATTCTCCCATGCGTTGCCCACGGCAACATCTGAATCCAAACCATGTTCTATAGCCCAGTCATGCACAAACTCTACATTCCTATCCCCAAATTTAGTGCATCCACTGAGCAAACTCAAAATAATGACCTTATCAGGGTAGACCCTAATGTCCCATGTGACTTCCAGAATTTCGAAGGCCTTATCCAAGTATCCATTTTCGACATAAGCCGCAACCATAGAGTTCCATGAAACTAGGATTTTGTTAGGAATTTTCTTAAACACCTTTCTCGCAAGGTCTAGGTAGCAGCATTTGCTAAACATGAAAATGAATGAGTTCATGATGACCAAGTTGGAATCAAATCGAGCTCTTCTGGCATGACGATACACATTCTGGCCCTGGTGCAAGTCTTAGAGCATGGTGCAGGCCTTGGCCAGGAAAGGAAACATGAATTTATCGATGAAGATGCCTCTATTTTGTTGCATTTTATCATACTCAACAATTTTGAAATTAACATTTCCCATTTTTAATTTTTGAATAAACTCATCATAAGTATTGGAGTGTCTATTTTTACGTAGCTGTCCTCCAACCATAGTTAGCAGCAAAGGAATCCTACAGTATAAGTATGCTACCTCCCTCAACATGCTCATCTCATTTGCAAATGCTTCTCTGAATTCTTTCGTGACAGGGCCCATCACTTTTTTTCCAGTAAATGCTCTAATAATCAGTCATGGAGACGGTGTCTTTGATAAATTTTAAATTTTTTCACAACAGTTTGGAACTTCATCTTTGACTTCCTGTACATGGGATGTAATAATCATCCTCAACATCATGCCTTCCACTAAACAAAAATTCTTCTGTTTTTCCTATAAACAAATAATGAAGAATTTGTTTTTGCAACTTAGCAATATGGAAATGCTTTGCTTGTTTTACAATGTTGTCAAACTTGATTCTGGCAAAGTTGTATTTTTGTGAGAGTTTGTTCTCCAGGCTCTTAATAGAGGCAATAGCCAAAGTGCTCTTACCGATACCTCCCATTCCCCAAATAACAAGTGCAACTGTAGGCTCCTCTATCCCATCTATGTTTAGTAGTCTGCTTACTTCTCCAAAACACCCATCAACCCATAACCTTAAAGCTACATGTTTACTTCTAAATTTCCAACCATACATTATTTTTAAAAATTTAGTGTAAAAATGTTTGGATGGGTAGATCATCTCTCTCTTAAATCAATATAGAACAAACGATAAATGAAATTCCCTTTCAATCATAAAGCCTACTCCATTAAATGGGAAAAATGTACCAACACCAAGATGTTTCAATTTTTGATAAGATAGTCCAACTGTTCCATGAAATGGCCAAATGTGCTAACAATTAATAATAGATTATAAGTCCCTAGGTAATTGGAAAGACCATCAATGGAAGTTTGGATCCTCTTCTTAAGGCCTATGGGATTTGAAGCTAAACTATTTCATCTTGAGATTTTCAGCCCTCAAGCACCCAATTTTTTAGGTGCAACAATTTTTATCACCATAAGAAGGACAGTTGTCCAAATTTTTCCTCCAATTCTACTCTTCCTTTTCATAGAAATCGATTTTTACCAATGTTTACCTTTAAATTTTTCTTTGGGATCCTTCCCAAAGCTAGTGTAGCCTTGGTATGCTACAATTTTGATTGGCTTTCTTTCAAAGTCAATGTTATCCTACAACCTACTTTGACTTCATTTTAAATACTCAAAATTGATTTTGGATTTTCCCCTAAAACCCAACATAAAAATTATAGCCTAGTCTCTCACACTTGAAATTCTTTTGTTGTTGCTAGGGTTTCCTAAAACCTAGTGTATAAGCTATGGAATTTTGGTAATCTAAAAATTTTATGCTAAATGCTAGGCTTATCCAAGCTGAGCATATAAGTTGTAGTAGGTTTGGGCAATCTTCCATTTTCACAATAAGTGCTAGACTTTTTAAATCAAGCATAAAACCTACAATAATCTACAATTTTTTTTCAAAATTTACCTTTAGTCTTCTTTGGAAGCCAACGTATAACACTTTTCCCATTTTTTGACTCGTAATTTTTCAAAAAAAATTATTGGGATTCTCCTAAAGCCTAGCATATTTTTACACTATGGGCTCCATTGGTTGATTACCCAAACTGGATGTAAAGGTTAGTAACCTATCTAGACATTTTCAAATTAATTCTTCCTAGCAACCATTTGTAGTGTAGCCATTATTTCCAAGATTTCAAAGCATAAAAATTTTTAAAAGAAAATTAATTATTTAATATTTACCAATGTAGTGAACAATGTTGCTTCTGCCACTAGCATTACTCTTGCAGTTGCCTATTTTACCATATTCCATAGGCTAAGTCTTTTATACACTGAGTAGTCTCATATGTTGAAACTTGTAATTCACAACCTAGCTAAATCCTCAGTTAATGTCTTTTCATAGGTCAATCATATTGCCACTCAACCTTGCCTACATGGTTCCCAACCAAGATAGAGTCTATGTTTATGATCCAAAATACCTAATGGCCACAGAAAATAAACAATTTCTTAGGTAGAGGGGCAAGAACCAAGTTCAACCAACTAAGGAACCAATTCTAGTTCAAGCTCCTAAAGCTCCTGAATCAACCATTGATCCTAGAGATAAATTTCTACTGGAAAGAATCAAAAGATTAATGGAAGAAAAGAAAGGAAAGAAAGCCTCCACAAGTCAACCTACAACACAACCTACAGTGCCTCCATCATAAGAAGAAGAAGATGAAAAGCTAAAAACAACTAAGCTTATAGGAATACCAACAAAGGATTATGATCGCTAGAAGACAACAACCCACAAGATCACGGCAACGTCCTACAGTAAATGCTCCTCCAGCATTCTTAGCTTTTCAACAATGGCCAGCATCTACAATTCCTGTAATCAACATTGATTACTTACCACCGAAAGAGGTACTCCATGCTTTAAGGTTATGGATAGATCAGTTGAGAATTGCCATGAACATCCTCAACATTGATGAAAGGACTACAATCATTGGAACCTTCATCAGAGCAGCAGGAAATATTCTTCATAGGTGGGAAAGTGCTACCCAAGAGCAACAAGAGAAAATCCTTCAAATTGGTTTACATGGTGTATTTGTTGCCCTTGTTACTGAATTTATAGTAGATTTGTCTTCCAAGTAAAGATTTAAAGATAAGTTGTTGTTAAGCCAAAGGAAATTGCATGATTTGTGCTACTTTGAACAATTTAGCACAAAATATGCTAATGAGGTTTACAGACTAGCATTACACAGAGATAAGATGATTAATTATTTATATTTTTTGAGTTTACCTGCTAAGTTAGGACAAATGGTATTGTATAAAGCATTAGAAAAAGATGTAGATTTATCTTTAACTTCTTTCATAGATGTAGTTCATATGGTTAGACAAAAGCTACAATTTTCATGCTACAATGTCTCTCTATAGAAGCTGTTACCGTCAGCAGAAGTGTGTAAGAACTTAAATAGAGTTGATTCTTTTGGTCCTCCAGCCCGAGCTCCCTCACAACATCCAAAAAGAAGATTTTTAAAGAAAATAAGTTTTCCAAGATTTTTAAGGAAAAGATGGATGGCTCGAAGAACATTCAAGCTAGGAAGAAAGAGATTCTTTGCCAAGAAAAGAAGTGGCCCAGTCAGAAGAAAGTCAATCACCTGCTACACCTACTAAAGACAAGGTCATTATTCCTATGAATTTCCTGATGGTTTAAAGAAAGATGGTGGAAATATTAAAGCCTTTTTTGAAGCTTATCCAGAATGGAAACCAATTGATGATCTCAGAAAAAGTTTCCTATTAATTTAGAAGAAAAGAAGACTAGAAGTAAAAGAAAGAAGCATGCTCCAGAGATTCAACGTAAAATCAAACACCTAATCTCACTACATACTATTTTTCTGATTCCAATCAAGATTGTAGTGGATGGTGACAAGAAATGGAGAAAATATCAAGCCTTCATCGACACAAGTGCTACTTTAAATTTTTTCCATAAGAATGTGCTAGAAAAATGGGAAGAAAACACTAAGCCAGTTACTTTGGAAACTATGAATGGTGTTAGAATTTTGTCTCATTTTCCATTTAATATCCCTATCTTGCTTAATGATGAATATGTGGGCACAACCAATTTTGTGCAAGGTTTGGATAGTGGATTTGACATTGGCTTAGGAGCACACTTTATGGATTGCATAGGTCCTTACATAGTTGGTCTAGAGATGATTGTCTATTCATCTCCACTTCAAGATCCAAGATCGAAGATTATCATATGAAGGATCCCAGCAGCTATGCAATGAAATAAGCACCCTTAGTTGAAGTAGTTCAAATAGAATCCTACAGTTTCAAAGATAATCTCGTAGTATGAGATGGAAGACATTGCAAGAGCAAAGTACCAGCATTTTCAACAGCTCAAGAAAGCCCATATAGATGTAAATACTAAAGACCATAAGTTAGTTCTCTGTTTTCAGGAATTACAAGCATGTTGCAATGAACACCCATTAGATTTAAGGACAAGGATAGTCTAGTTGCTTTTATTCCAACAATTCATAATATCCCAGTTCAAAGCAAGAAAATTATACTCAACCCAGTGGATACAGAAGAGATGGAAAAACAGATTGAAGAATTTCTAAAAAAGGGATTAATTAGACCTTCACAGTCTAATTATTTTTGTGCAAGTTTCATAGTCCACAGTAAAACGAGGTAAAGCAAGAATGGTTATCAATTACATTCCTTTGAATGTCATAACCATTGATGTTAAATGGTCATTACCAAACAAGGAGAATTTAATCCAGAAGGTTGCAGTGAATTCTTATTTCAGTAAGTTTGATTGTAAGAGTGGGTACCATTAGATCAAAATCTCAGAAGAAGACATCCATAAAACTGCATCCAGTACACCTCAAGGACTATATGAATGGATAGGCATGCCATTCGGCCTCAAAAATGTGCCATCGTAGTTTCAGCATAGAATGGATAAAGTCTTTAGAAGGTACCATAAATTTATTGCTAATTATATTGATGAATTCCTGATTTTCTCATAATCCATAGAAGAACATGTCATCCATTTGCAGTAGTTTGCTAAGATGTGTAAGCAGCATGGGATTGGTTTGTCCAAAGATCCACAAAATTTTCAAATTGGGAAAAGAGAAATAGAATTTCTCGGAGTCCAACTCAAAGATGGAAAGATATACATGCAGCCGCATGTCCTCCAAAAGATCACTTAATTTCCTGATCACCTTGAAAACAAAGAATAGTGTTTAAGGTTTTTAGGATGTGTAAATTATGTTTTTAAGCATATAAATAAGTTTTCTGATAAAAATATAGAGATAAGATGGTGTAAGAATCAAGTCCCGTTCAACTGGACAAAGAAAGCTTCAGAACAGGTTATTCAACTGAAGAATGAATGTCAGAACCTACCACCCCTTAATCCGATCATCAAAGGTTGGTTTGTGTTAAATACAGATGCAAGCTATGATGCTTGGGTAGCAGTGTTACTAAGGAAAGGTGCAAGAAATGATGAATAAATTTGTGCATATGCTTCTGGTTCATTTCATAAGCATGAATTAATCTATTGGCCAACTGAGAAGGAAATACTTGCAGCAATCAGAGGATTGGAGAATTTCCATATCTACTTAATTTAAGGTAATTTTATTTTGCATACTGATTTAGCTAATCTTGCAGCCCTGTTAAGGAGAAAGATCACTCCTTCTCCAAAGCTATAGAGATTTGCCTAGTGGAAGTTCTTATTAACCCAATACCAATTTTCAATGGAAAGGATACCAAGAATAGTTAATTTCTTACCTAATTCTCTAACTAAAGAACTCATGCCACAAGCTTAGATAGAAATGTTGTAGCCTGAAGGAAGTAGTAGCTCTCAGAATCCATTACAGGATATAGATGATTGGCTATCATGACCGTTGAATAGCCTAGAAGACAGAGTCCAATGGTGTCACCTCATCATCAAGTTCTTCCCTCAAGATTTTGCAATGAGTATCAGCAAGCAATATCCTATGCTTGATCTATTCATCAACATGGCAGGCAGGATAGATTGTATCATCAACAATCTATGGTGGAGCTGCCTCGAGCGAAGGATCTTAACAGATTTGTCTCAACTAGAAGTGCTAGACAACTTGTTGCTCATCCGAAGGCCATTATTCCCAAATGATAATGCTAGAACTTATCTCAACCATGTCATCGGTGCAACACAATGGGAATCTAAATTATGTAGTTCGTTCCAACGGATTAATTTCTTTGAAGAAAAAAATTGGTACGAGAATGAGCAATTAGTTCCAAAGTTGTTACCGCTGCCAGAGGAAGCATCATTGTCAACGCCATCCAATGTGTTGTCTGAACTTGCAAAGCTGATAAAATATTGTCTTGATTGTACAAAAACACGTGGGAAATTTGTCCTGTCCACAAGGCTATCCTCAAAGACATTTGAAGATAAGGATGCTAAGTCACAGCATCTGAGTCATAGTGTCTATCTAGATAAGTGTGAGTAACATCTAGATAAGTGTGTGAGTCATTGGCATGGCTTGTACACCAAACCCAACCTCAATTTCTATAAATAAGAGGCATGGAAAACCAAGAATAGAGAGCAAAAAAAAAGAGCAATAGCAATAGAGAGGATTTGAAGTCGAAGAGTCAATTCTGAAGTTCTGCAAGTTTGCATGTCTGTCTACAAGCCTATAATATGAATCAAGAAGATATAGAAGTTGTGTTCCTAATCCTTGGTTACCCAATTTTCATATGTTGCATTCTTATGGGTATCACATTAATAGTTTACTTGTGAATCGTTGCTACATTCTACTAAAATCCACTTGCATTGTGTTTTCCTGGAGAAACCCTAGTGTTGCGGCCAATTCTCTCTTGATTAGGTGTACCGTAATCAGTCGCTGCCCGAATCAGTCGCGTTTGCTAAAGAAAGGTTAGAAGATCAGCTAGGAGAGTCTGATAGAATTGCTTCATCTTGAGAAGTGTCGAGACAAGAGCACATTATTGACGTCGAGCCCTGTCACTATATCATGGATGTGATATGGCCTATCGAGTCTTTTGGATCATTGTCCTAGGTAGATGTTCCTATGTTTTGACAGTCCTGCTAGGTTCCACATAAACCTGAGACAAGCACTGCATGCTCTAGTCGTGGCTCGCGGAGTCACATCCTAAAAATTTTTAAAAGAAAATTAATTATTTAATATTTACCAATGTAGTGAACAATGTTGCTTCTACCACTAGCATTACTCTTGAAGTTGCCTATTTTACCATATTCCATAGGTTAAGTCTTTTATACACTGAGTAGTCTCATCTGTTGAAACTTGTAATTCATAACCTAGCTAAATCCTCAATTAATATCTTTTCATAGGTCAATCATATTGCCACTCAACCTTGCCTACATGGTTCCCAACCAAGATAGAGTCTATGTCTATGATCCAAAATACTTAATGACCATAGACAATAAACAATTTCTTAGGTAGAGGGCCAAGAACCAAGACTTCTCCATGATCATTGAGAAGTTTTATAATTTCCTCTATGTTAAAATACAATCTAGCCTTCTCATAGAACATTTTGAATTTGACAATAAGCATCAGTTCAAAATTATTCATCAAGATGGAAAAGAATACATCCCATCATCCTATGATAAAATTTTCCTCACTAACTTCTATGCACACATGTTAATACAACTTATAAATGTCAATGAGTGGAGTAAGAAGATTAGTTCCAATGGGCCTCGAGAGAAAAAAGATGAATTTAAGGTTGAATAAAAATTAGACACCTTCATCCAGAGCCTCTTTCAATAATTAGCTCTCCAAACAAATATCCCTAATTTTTCATCTCCTATGTTATCTATGGAACAAGTTTTCCAACCTTCTTCTTCTACTTTTCATCCCACCATTTTTGGGTCAACACCCAGTATCACCACACATCCAGCTTACCATATGCCTCAATCAATCTCCCCCTTCTCATTAATGACCTATCCAACACAACCTCACTTTTCATGACTAATACCCATGGTGTTTACCACATCCCATCCCTTCTCCATCCTGGTGAATCCCTCAATGAGACCCTAAACTATTTAGTCCTCTCATACTCCCTTTTCTCCTTTTACCCGTCAAGTTCCAACATAAATCTCCTTCTCATTGTTCAACCCCTCTATCACCATGATCATCTAGCCTCTTCCATTATTTTCATTTTCCATCACATGATCTCAATCCTTTCAAATTCCCTTGTAGCCATTTGTAGATAGCTTGAAAACCACTAGAATGCCCCAAGGCTTAGATCAAGCCTTCCAGATGATCTAAGACCTTACCAAAGAGCTATAAAAGCTTAAGGCTTCTACCATATAGACAGTTAAAATAATGAACTTCTACCAAGATGATCCCATTAGTCCTACCACCCCAAAAATCACTCTTCCTTCAAGCATTCCCATTTCCCAATTCACCAAGTATAATGACAAGGGTGATCCCAACACATACCTTAATACATTTCATTTTGAGTGATTATTATTACAAGTCTGACCTCAAACTATTATGCACATCTTCCCTATATCCCTAACTAGGAAAGCCATGGATTGGTACCACACATTACCTAGAGGGTCCATTTCCTTGTTAGAAGACATGATCTCATAATTTTTCAACCATTTTAAGTATAATTTAAAATGAAACACAATCCTTGATCATCTAATAAAAATGATGTAGGGGCCTCTTGAACATGTTAAGTTTATTCAACAATGGAATACTCTCCTTAATGATATTCCTAAACCTATAGTCAAAACTTACCTTCTAGACATTTTTTAAGTTGATGGCCAATGACATTATCATTTCCAAACCTTATTACTTGAACCTATGGGCCCTTAGCCAAGCTTTCTCTCAAATAAAAAGCATAGAAGATGTCATTGAAGCTAGTGATAACCTAGCCTACATAGCATACAAGAACCATCATATAAGAGAGTATAGGAATAGGGGAAAGCAAAAACATGTAGTAGTGACCACTATGGCCTAAGAAGCAAAAGCTACATAGGGGTCAAAATCGAATCCATAGAAGGTCCTACTGCAATCACTCAATCTTCAATGTTGGGGGCCTCTACCTCTAATAAAGCTAGGCCTAAATTTTATAGAAAGGATATGTTAAAATACAAAAAGTTGCACTTGAAACCATCTAAGATCCTTGACTAGTTGCTCAAAAGTGGTTGTATCTAGTATAAGCAAATGACAAAGAATTCCTATAATAGGTATGATTGATTCTATGAGATTGCTAAGGATCCCATTTTAGCAATGAAGGATGATCCACCAATGCCAAAATATTTCAAATTAGACCAATTCTACCACTATCATCAGCTACCTAGTCATGATACCAATTTCTACTTGGCTTAAAGGATGACTTGCAAAAGATGATAGACAATGAAGAGTTATTGTTAGATACTTCCAATCCAATTAGGCTCAAGAATCAACATATGTAGGTATACAAAGATCCATTTAATGCAAATAGCAACCATTACACAATAGTAACATTCAACATTAGTAATGGTCCAAGACCTATCAAGGAGAAATTTATGATTCAGATACCTTCTCTTGATGAAAAGGGTCCTTCAACTTCATCAAATTCAAGAACTCATTTAGTCGTATGGATACCATCACCTACACCTCCCAAACTGCCAATTTGTCATCATAGTGCTATGTTACACTATGATTGGACCTACAACCCTAGTTGACCAGCATCCTCCCATGGTGGCTAATGCAACAACCTCTTCATAGCCTAGTAACAAGAATTCACCTACTAAGCAATGTAAGAAACATGCTCCCAAGCATAAGACCGAAGATAATAAGAAAATAAAGGTGTGGAAGGAAGTGGACCTACTAAAGCCCACACCTATATCTACCATCTCTATGAGCTCCAATGCTCAAACTACTTCAACTAGTCAACCTAGGGAGGACTATAAACCACATGAAAAAGGCATGGGGTGCAAACCACAAACATTAAAGCATAAGGTTAAAACCCTAGGTAGAATGGAGGAATTTAAGAATAATAACAATAAAACAAAATGACCAATGATAAGGGCTTCCTCAATGCCATGGAGTAGGTGAAACTTTCAATAAAACAAAAAAACACCTTGTTGAACCTATATGATCTAGTAATGACCTCCTTTTCTCACTATGAAGCCTTAGTGAGGATGCTAACTTCAATTTTGCTTAGTGAGGATATTCATGATAGTGAGGAATCCATTCATGCAGTAATGATGCCAACTTCTCTTAAGAAAGAAATGAATTCAACTATCCTAGTATGTCATGATAGTGAGGTAAATACCAACCTATAGGATGGCGAGATAATGAGGACTCCTCTCTTTATAACCATAATAGTTGGAAAATATAAAATACATAGGGTACATGTTGATGACAAAGTAGATATTAATGTTCTACCTTTTACAATTGTTTAGCATCTAGGCCTAGCAAAGCACATGCAAACCACTCTTACTTCTCTCAAATCCTACAATGGATCATAGGTAGCAGTGAAGCATTCTATCTCCCTAGACCTCATAGCAGGGGAGTAATTCCACACATCTACCAACTTCTTAATGATGGAAGAGACACTAGGATTTAATGAAATCATAGGGATTTCCTAGTTAGCTTAATTACTAGAAGTTTCCTCCCCCATCCACCAAGAAATTCACTTGTCTTACAAGGAAGGTAAAATAATCATACATGGTAATAGTGTGGTCTATTTATCAATCAATAACATTGACTTGGAACAAATATCTAAAGTGGAGTTTAAAGAAGAAACTTCTACTATCAAGAGTGAAGGTAAGAGGCCCAATGGAGTTGACCAAGCCAAGACCAAAGACAACTAAGCCATGAAAGAGGTGTGGGAAAAGCTCCCATTTAACATTGTTAGTGAGGGAAATGGAAAGTACAAGATTGTGCAATAGAGGTAGTATACTTTTACTAATCTTTCAAAAATTAGGAAATAGTTGCACAATTGAATACATTTTCTACTCATTGAACCCTATGTTAAAATCATATGACCTTTTTCTTTTTATTTTAGAGCCTAATTTTAACCTTTTGTATACATGTGCCATTTTGTTTCATCATGCTTTATCTTGTTTTAGCCTTATTATAACTACTTATCCTCACTTCTACACATTTGCATGTGATTTATAATTTTTTCACTTTGATGATTTCTCTTTTATGCTTTTCTTTAAAAACCATGAAAACACCTTAAAATTTTAAAACATAGAAATCTATAAAAATTTAATCATGTCTTGGCAAGGCCTTAAATTGGTAGCCTACCAAGGCCTTAATCTAGTAATGCAATTTTAGTATTTTTCCTACCACATTATAACCTATTACAATGTATTCTACACTTTCATCAGTTGATTACCTTACATTTACATTCCATTACAAGTTTTTCTGTATGGACTTATAGTTTAAACATATATACTTATTTATACAAATAAAACATAAAATACATAAAAATAAAAATTCTAAAAAATATACAAATTTAAAATATTATAGCCAAAATATCCATGCCAACAGCCATAGTCACACTGTATGATAAAAATGTTAAAATTGACAAAAATGAATAGAGTGTCCTATAGACTTAGTTGTATTGTGTAACAATGAATAATAATAAAATTTCTCATTGTCCCCAACTTCTATGAATAACAAAAATCAACACCATAACTAAAATGACCAAAAACAGGATAAGACTAGTATGCCTAAGGTAAAACTAGAGGAGGAGAAACATCATCAGCAACCTTACCTTTAGGATCGTTGCCATCACTTGAAGCCTGCATGCAACAAAAACATAAAATAAAAAATTTAATTAATAGTCATTATAGCCAAAACATAACCACAAAAAATAAAAAAAAACAAAAAAATTTCAAGTTTAAAAAATGTTAAATTAAAACCTCTAAAACAAACCTTTAGAGAGTCTGTAGCAAGGTCTTTTAGGAGAAAGCTAAGGATACCAATATCCAACCTATGAAGAACTTACTCTTCACTCATGTTGGTCTAGTCTACTTCTCCAAGATCTACATCTATTAAGATTTTCCTCCTCTCAACATTGGTCCACTCT
>MNCI01002112.1:440919-462524 GCA_015680685.1 Gnetum montanum | reverse complement strand
GGGACAGTTTGAATCGGTGCAGTTTCTCGCCAAAAAAGAAGGAGAAAGACCGTTGCCTGAAACCGATAAAACCTCCACGGTGACGCGCGATTTTTACATACAACACCAATGTTTTAACCACAAACTTTGCACCAAAGCACATATAAAATAAATATTAATCTATAGCTTCACGGGAGTATCGGTGGTTTAATCAAACATATATAATACACATATTATGACCATTGAAATACTTATAATGTGGCACCTTGATTTAGAGACATGCTTCCAATTATCCCAAGTTATGAAATGCCATTGAAGATTTGCAACTTTAATTACCCTATGAAGTTCTCATTATATTAAAATTAGCATAAAATGCTCCTCATTTTATGCATAATTTCCTAACTCCCTAACTACTTAACCTTCTCCTAACTTATCTTCTAATTGGTTAGTCTAATTATTTAAGAAAGAAGTTGGGAAAGATATTTGAGATATTTTTGATATTTTAAAGTTGACCTTTCATTTGAATAAGCAAAATAAAGGGACATATATTGTATTTTAATTTTATATTATACCAAGGCCACTTGTCAATTACAACCTTTTTTATCTCTTTTGTGGTTAAAACCACCTAAAATTGTTGTAACTTACCTAACTTGTTGGGCAAGTAACCTCCTAACTTGTTGGGCAAGGAATTCTCTAATTGGTTAGTCAAGTTACTTGAGAGAAAAGTTAGGAGAGATATTTTTGAAATTGTAACTTCCCTACCTACCTTGGAATCCTATAAATAGGCTTCAAGGGAAGGAAGGAAAGGGGGGAAGACATCACATCAAGGGGGAAGACATCACATCAAGAAGGAAAAAAGACATCACATCAAGAAGGAAGAAAGCATCATTATCACACTTTGAAGATTTGTAAAGAAGATGATTTGCAAGATGATTTGCTAGAATAAAGATTTCAGCCTCTTTGTCATGGTCCTGTGAGTTATGCATTTCATTTTTGTTTTGTTTTAATTGCTTAGCTAGTGGTTTAGGTAGTATCATTCTTGGCAAGTAATTTTGGGATTTTTAGATTGCTCTTATTGTTCTTGTTGCCCAATAGGAATTTCTGTTAAAATTTTGCCATAGAAGCGCTTGTGTTCAAAAAGCCTTGAGAGCATTTTAGTAGTAAATTTCGTTATTGTGCAACGTTTGGGAACTGCTATTGGATTGTTGGAAGAGAGCCTCTGTTTGTAGTCACGCCGTGGAACAATTTGGTAGTCGAGAGGGTTCAGAAAATCTTTGGTATTTTGATGGGACCAGAATAGCTTCTTTTTATCTTTAGAGTGATTTTCCGTGTTATTTCAATCAGAAATTGTCAAGTCTTTTAAAGGTTCTGTTTAAATGCAATCGTTGACATCTACTGTCTAGCCAAAATGGAGTCTCGTACATGGTAGTTTACGCAGCAATTTTTGGTAGTACAGTAGGATTGTCTTGAAGATATTGCTTGTTTGAGTCTTGGAAGTTTGAACAATTCATAGATATTGAATTTGGAATAGCTTTATTGCGAAGTGTTTACTCGTGTCATTTTACCTTGTTTAAATATTTGAGGTCCACACAAATCTGCTTTCTTTTCTTTCTGTCTATTTCCTTTGAATCTTGCTCTATTTCTAGTTTTCTTGTGGAACTATATATCTCTCTCTGGGGAAAATTAGGAGTAGATTTGCGGAGTTGTGCTCAAATGTTTATGCAAAATTTTAATTGTTACAAGCAGGTATTATAGGGACCGCATAGACTAGGTAGTTTGAACAAAATAGGAAACTCTCAACGACTCACAGTACTTGATAAAGTTGGCTGAAACTCTTTAAAGTAAGTCAGTTGTATTTCACACACACGCAATCGTTACATTGCACACAACCACACGCCACAACAGCACACGCACATACTCACATTAACTACTGAGTTATTTGGAGGTATCTGGGCCTTGGTGTTGCCAGAGACCAGCAGGCACCTAAATCCTGTTCGAGGACACTCGTTGGCGATCGCGTCCCAAACGGTCGCCAACAGTCTACTTCTCCAAGATCTACATCTATTAAGATGTTCCTCCTCTCAACATTGGTCCACTCTAGAGGCTCTCAAGAAACTGAAGTAGTAGTAGCCTCTTTGGAAGCAGTAGTGATATGAAGAGTAGGGAAATCAAACACTACTAGAGAGTCTTTGAATAGCTTGAAAGTACACTCTACATTTATTCTTTGCATAAACATTTCAAGCTTTCAACTCTTCACAACCTCGTCCTATAGCTGCTTGAGGTAGCCTTCTTTTTCTTCCTTGTACTATAACTGGTGGTCCTTTTGCTTCTTATCCCATTCAAGAAACAAAGCATAGTAATTCCTCCAATCTCTAATCTTACGCATCAATAAATTCATATATATGTCCTTTTTGGCATTGATCCTAACTAGAGTAACTTTTACATTGATGGCACTCCAATAGCATGACCACTCAATTTCCTTATCACGCAAGGAGTCTCTATTGACTACATGAACCTCTATAAACTCTTTGCTATCTCTAAGGTTCCTAATTTCAGCTACTTGTCACTTGTTTTTTTTCTACAAAGCCATAACCCTTTCCAATAGAAATTCATTAAAGTGTTGGAACTCCCAAGATGTCCAAGCACATGAGAGGGCACATTTAGTGATCCCCTCATACAACTTTCATGGAACATTTTTCACATCAAGTAGTAGTGTAGGTAACTCATCAAGTTCAACATCATGCTTAGGATCCCATCTAAGCTTGGACATTGCAATATATATATATACACACTTAAAAATAGTAAGAAACAAAGGCAACAAAAAACACTTTAAACTACTACAACCATGTAGGCATAAAACATAGAAAGCTATAAAAATATGAAAAAAATATATATAAATGGTAAACTATTAAGGTAGAATATGCTAACTATTCTTACCAACATCAAGAGCTACTTGTTGCAACATATTAACCATGTCTTCTACCATTCCTTGAATAAACTCAGTCTTGTCTAGAGCCTTAGCCCAAGGCTTCAAATGAAATGTAGAGGTGAATGCCTTTGGAAGAGTTTCAAGAACTACAACAAATATTACTATCAACACAATTAAAAAAAATTAAACAAACTTTACCATAAAACTATAAAAAATGCACAAACTAAAATGCATAAGTACCTGGAAGACCATGTGGAATGTCAATAGGAGGTTTCTCATCAAATGTTGAATCTTCAACTATAGCATCTAGGGCATCTAATGCTTTGTTAGATTTCCTTTATCTTCCTCTTGTTTGCTTAGTGATTTTTCTTCTTGGTTTCGTTACTCCACCTGTGACACTGCCTAGGCTACCAATTCTTGTCACTTCCTTGCAAGAATTGCAAAGGCAAAACATAGGACAAGTTAGCGAATTTTATGTAAAAAAATAAAAATATATAAAAAATAAATATAGAAAATGACATAATAAATAAAAAATAAAAAAATCATATAAAACATACCTGAAATAGTATGATGTGCCTTGTCAAACCTAAGGGATATGTTCTTCCTTAATGGTTTTTCAACATAGGAACTATTTTTTCAACTCGTGGCCTTTTCAACCTTGCCTTGGCTACACCATCAACCTGTGCACATACCTCTTTAGATCTCTTGGTACTCCCATGGGTAATATGAGGTTTTTTCCCCATGCTATCAAGGGAAGAACAATGTACACCACTAAATTTCGTAGTGTTAACTAATAGTGATTCTCCAACATCTTCAATTGGTGGGTCCTAAAACTACATAACTGAAACAATGTGTTTTACCCAAGGCTTGAAAAATTAGGAGAGATCATTACTCATCCACTTTCAATCCTTATTGACCAATAGGAATTTTGCAAAGCTTCTTAGATATGTAGCAAAAAATTCAAAGTGCATGTGGCATATCGTATCAAGGTTATTGCAAAATTTTTGAATCTCCTATTTTAGCCTAGAGACTAAGAATGTAGCACAATTGAATTTAGTACCCTTGGTGAGGACCTTATTCATGGTCCAAGCCTACCAAATACTAAGGGTCTTCTACTATGATAGCAATAATGGAAATTCTTTAGATTTGAATAAAGGATACATATCGTTTGCCTCTATGAATTTACATTGATCTAAGGTCAATCCTCTACTAGCACGAGAATTAAGCCACTCTTCAACATTCTCTCTATGGCTCACCTCTTTCCATGCTCTTGTGGAAACCTTGATGCCATCATAAGGTACACTAAAGAGATCACTAATGTGGATTTATTGATGCTTGAGGTAATAGACACACAATGAACATGAGAGATGAATTTTCTTAACTTCTTTTTCAAAGGAATCAATTACAATCACCATTTTTGTAGTAGGCATTGATAAGCTATAAAGCATGAAAAAATCAAGTAAACCTGCACTAATGATCCTTTGCTAGATTTTCCTAGGTGCTTTGATTCCTAACTGCTCTTACACTGATTCTACTTCAATGTACTTAAGAATGATCTTTTCCTCCTCACATCCTAAGATGATCACAAGAATAGTAGATCTTGTCATAGGACCTACAACCAATGTGAATAGCCCATTAGCTTTTGGCATAGGTAGACCATACAAAATCAAAAAATAATAAACATAATAAATTGAAATTAAATTTACAACCAAACCATTGAAACTAATCAAATAATTAAGGCCAAAGTAATTTCAAAGTAAGAAAACTAGAAATCAATGACATTACATGAACAAAAATTATACGAAAAAACTACTTAGCTAGCTTAGGCAATGTAGGACCTTGAAAATCACAAGTGCATGTATGCCAAGATCTGCAAGATCCCACCAAGTATGACCATTTTTAGTGGCCAAACAATTATGGTAGACTTGAGAAAACCATGAAGTATATTTTCTAAAGTCATCCTTTAGTTGTTTCAACACCACAAGTCTCACAACTAGGCCTTCTGCAAAATTTTCAAATCTATCTATGTCATAGATAGGATTTGGTTACTTTTCATCAATCCTTCAACATGCCTCCTATACCTGCAACATGTGAACATACAAACCATTCAAGAAAATATCCTAACAAAAAAAAAAGAGGAACAACATAAAAACTTAAGATGACACTTACACTTGCAAAAGGTAGAAGGTGCTAAGAGGATTCAAAAACAAATTGTTGATCTGATGGTCTACCATTAAGGTGTTGTTGACATTATATAGAGTGAACATAGGTATGTCCCAAATCTAGGATAACTTGCTAAAATACCACCAAGAAACTACATGTTTTAACCTTTTGACATTGTCACTTTCACCCCATGAAATCCAAGGAAAGAACTTTATTGTAAAATGTAAAGATTATAATCCAAGAGATGCAATTTCACATACCTTAATTTTTAGGGCTATAAAATGCCTCATAAGTGGTCATAGCCTTCATACCTAAGTGATAAAAGTGCCTATATTTTGTCTTGGGTGCTCAAAAATTCCATTTAGACTACCAAAATTGGCATTTTCATGGTTTTTGTGGTGGGGTATAACCTTTGCTACGTTGGAGTCACTTATGCTAAACCTTGGGGAATTTAACTCTTGTAGCCTTAGCATGGCTCATACGACCCCAAGGTTTCTCCTAGAGTTAAGCATGCTCAACATTCATCCAACAATCTCAGCATCGCTCTAGAAGCTTCAATGTGGCACCTATAGCTCTAGCATGGCCCCAGCAACCTTAGTGTTGATCTTGCACTCCATCATTGCTCATGCAACCAAACATTACCCATGAAACCTAGTGTGCCTCTTCTAGGCTCAATGTTGCTCCTAGAAGTCCAACATGCGTAAAATTCCTATTTACTATTTCTGCTAACTAGAGTGGCTAGTAACCTAGTAAACAAAGTTACAAGGATCATTGCCTAAAAACTATAACCTCAATGCTCATCTTAGAAAGCAGGATCTCAGAGGGTCGAATAAGATCTAAGAGGAAGGTTTAAAGATGGGTAAAAGCATGCAACCTTTTCCAATATTCAATATTTAAAGATAAACCTAAAAAATAAGCATCTAGTGGTTTTGGAATGTTAATTGAGAAGAGATAGGTCTATATGGGCTTTGATTTGGAGTTTCAGTATGGTAAACCATGCTGGATTCGAACACATGCAACACCTACATGTGACATTATTCTCTCAAAAATTAGGATAGAAATGTGTAGCATAAATTATGATCATGAAACCTATATAAACCAAGCTTGAACACCATAAAAGGGTTCCACCATTTTGAATCCCATACCTTTGAGAATCCCTTAGAAATAAAAAGCTTTTGGAGTAGTTTTCAGCATGGAAGCCATAGCCATTGTGACCATTGTTACACCCCTGATATTGTGTGAGATATTGCAAAAACATTAAGAAACCTATGCATTGATACTCCTAACATGGCTTAAAACCTACAAACATCTTACTTGCATGCACCACCAATGCTATAGATCGGGTGAGGAGTACAGTAAGGTTTTACAATTTTGGGAGTTGTGGGGCATCTAGACTATGGAGTTGACAATAGAATTCAAGGCTAATAGCTTTAATAATCTCTAAATCCATAATGAACTGATCCCATTTCTTCCTTAGGCACCCCATGAAAAAATTTTTGAACTCTCCTTATTTTTATCATAATAAAGTTTACAATTTTATATGTTGTGTAAGTTAGTGTGGATTTATTTTTTAAATCTACATAGCATTTTTATTTTATTACCCTTGTTTACACTTTGTAAGTCCCTAGATGAGTGGCAAGACCATCAAGGATACCTGGGATCCTTTTTTAAGAGGCCCTTGGGATTTGAGGTTAAAGTTTTTCTACCTAGAATCTTTGATTTTCCAACAATCGAATTTTCCAATTGCTATAATTTTCTAGCACTAGATGGAGGGCCTCTACTCATGTTTTGCATCCAATCTTATTGGCCACTATGACAAAGATATTTCCAAGTGAAAAACCTTGAATTTATACCCAAAAATTATCTAACTTTAATAATATTTTTTCTATCAAAAGAAACATCCCCCTCCCACCAAAACGCAATGTGGAGGTTGCAATGATTTGGGTTTTAGAAAAATTTTCAAAGCAATTGCTAGAAATTTTAGACAAGCATTGGTGTTCTACAAAACCTTCATCTCTTCTATTGCAAAACTTTTCTAGCAAGGCCAACATTGGTGACTCAATCAACCAAAACCTTATACTCCTCCACTATGAAAATTTCATAGCAAGGCCAAAGTTGGTGTTCCACCAAGACCAACAAAAATTTGAAAAAAAATTTCACCTTGATTCTTGGAAACAACCATCAATCTTGCAAAAGGGGAAAGATCCCAACATTGTAAAGAGATATGTAAGATTTTATATCTTATCCCCCTTCTTTCCATCCATCTCCAACATGGGTACTATTGGTAGAACTAGTGTGCTGGGGGTTTGACACAAAATCCTTGTATTTTTTTTCTAAGTAAAGGGTGTACCCCTTTTCACTACAACCTACATTCTATTTTTAGAGTTGCAGTGTACAAAACTTTTATAACGATCCCCCTTTTATGTTTTAAATGATCCATTTGCTAGAATTTTTATTTTACTAGTTAATTAAACATTTTTATTAGGTGAATTTCAAATGTTATCAACATGTCATTTAGCCAATTAATCATTTTTCCTCTTAACATTACCAACATAGCATCTAACCAATAGGCTATAAGGGTTTATGACCTGAAAGATCCCACTATAGCTAAGTGTAGGCAATCACTTACGCTTAGGGGAGAAGGCCTAGAAATTTTAGTGATAAATGAAGATCATTACCACTTTGTTTGTGCTAAAATTTAGGCTAGCATGCTCTCTCCTAGAATGGAAGTGGATGAAAAATAAGAGTATGAGATGATCCATTGTGATGCAAAGGAGTACATAATTTTAGCCTTGATTTTAAAAGGCCCCATCTTCTTATTTTTATATTTGGAGAAGTTAACAGCTCTCAACCACTTCTTCTTCAACTACATCCAATCCAAGTTACCAATAGCAAAATTAGGCTTCCACTTATTCTCATTCATCTTAAGAACTATATGTTTAGCCTTATTCTTAAGATTTTATTTTACTTGTGCATGGAGATCCTTCATCTCTTACACAAAATCATAACTAAGTTGAGCTTCACCATTAAAGCTCCTTAAAGTATCCACCATCTTTGGACAAAACCCATACTTCTCCTCAAATGGGATTTTTCCAACTGAAACATGAAAAGAATTATTATATGAAAGTTCAACATGACAAAACAAGTTTTTCCACCTATTTGGCTATCCATCACACAAACATCTTAATATGTTTAACAAAGATTTATTCACTGCCTCCATTTGATCATTAGATTGTGGATGATATGCACTAAAAAATTTAACTTGGTCCTTAAAATCTTCCAAAGGAACCTCAAAAAATGACTTGTAAAATTGGAGTCTTTGTCACTAACAATATTCAAAGGAATACCATGCAACTTCACAACATGTTGGAAAAATAAATTTGCAATATGAGAGGCATCACTCACCTTCTTGCATAGAATAAAATGTGTCATCTTATAGAACCTATTCACCAAACAAAAATTGCACCATTCCCACTCTTGGTCTTTAGAATACCACTCACAAAGTCCATTGACACACTTTCCCATGGACCATTTGGAATTGGCAAAGGCATATAGTGTCCATTCACACCTTTACCTCCTTTGAACTTCTGACATGTCAAGAAATCCTTCACAAATTTAGAGACTTCTATTGCCATACTAGGCAAAAAATAGTGTTGACCCACAAGTTCCAATGTTTTATCCCTACCCATGTGACTTACCATGCCACTACAATGCTTTTCACGGAAAATATTTTTTTCTAAAATCACAATTAGGAACACATTCCTTTTCATTATTAAATAATAGTTCATCTTGAATATGATAGTCCCTCAATTGGTCTATCCTATTCATCAATAGCTCTTTGAGGCTCCTCGAAACCTATCCAAAATTAGCATCATGGTCATATAAAGAAGTAAAATCATCCATACCTTCCACATGAGGTATGCAAAAATTTGCAACATGCACCCTGGATAATGCATCAGCTACCACATTAGCTTTTCCACTTTTTTACTTTAACAAAAAATTGAACTCTTGTAACTGTGCAACCTACTTCATGTGCTTTGCACTCAACTTCTTTTCTAAATTTAGAAATTGAAGTACTTTGTTGTTCATCATCAAAGTGAATTCTTAGGACAACAAGTAATGCCTCCAATGCTTAATTTCTTAAAGAATCACGTACAACCCCTTCTTATTATATACACTATATTATTGCCTTGAATTATTCAATTTTTTAGAAAATAAAGAAACAAGCCTACCTTCTTGTAAAAGTACCCCACCAATGGCAAGTCCACTTGCATCCACCTCCACATGAAAAACCTTCTAAAAATCTAGAATTTCAAGTACTAGTTCACTGGTAATTTTTTCTTTTAACAAGTCAAAGCCCCCTTGGGTTTCATTATCACATCTAAATTTTTCATTTTTCTTCAACAAAGCCAACATAGATCATGAAATGGTATTAAAAGTTTTTATGAACCATTTATAAAAACCTACTAAACCAAGGAATGATCTTACCTATCCAACATTCTTAGGGTTGGCCAATCCATTATAGTCTTCACCTTGGTAGCTTCCATTTGAATCTAATTTTTAGAAACCACATGTCCTAAATATGTGATTTCCCTCTTGAAGAAATTTCTTCACACTGATCACCAACTATGCCTCCTCCAAATTAAGGCACATCATCCTCAAGTGATTCAAGTGCTCTTCCTCATTAGAGCTATACACCAAAATATCATCAAAAAAAAAGTACATCACTTACCAATCAAGTCCTTCAATACATCATGCATCAACCTCATGAATGTAGAAAGTGCATTCATGAGCCCAGATGGCATCACCAACAACTCAAACAATCCATTTAATGTTTTGAAAGCTATATTCCACTCATTAATAGGTCTACTTCTAATTTGATGGTACCCATTCTTCAAGTCATTTTTGCTAAAAATTTCAACATTTGTAAGGGCATTAAGGATATCATCCATCCTTGGAATAGGAAACTTGTATCTTACTATTATCCTATTCATTGTCCTGGAATCCATTTCCATCCTCCATTCATTATTTTCCTTCTTTGGTACTAAAACTACTAGAATTTCACAAGGTAAATGGATTTTGTCACAAAGCCATTTGCAAGTAACCCCTCTATTTACCTTTGCAATTCATCCCTTTGATTTGTTGCTATCCAATAAGCTTTCTCATTTGGAATGATAACACTAGGAATGATGTCAATCTAATGGTGTACATTTCTCATCAATGGTAGTCCATCTAATTGCCCCTTAAATACCTTGGAAGATTTCTCCTTCAAGCCTAGCACACCTGTAGGAATTTTAACCTACACAACATCATGGTTAGTAGCAACTGTTTTCATAACAACAAAACCAAAACTAGTTTCATCATGTTCCTTAATATTTTTCCTCTCTCCTAGAAGGATTAAGAAAGCATTAAGTGAGCTTTTCTACCTCACTTGTTCAGCTATCATAAGAATCAAATCATGGACTCCATCGATTCTAACAACACTCCACACATTTCTTACTTCATCAAACTAAGCACCATTGTCAAAATTGCAAGTTCTACTAAGAATTACATCAGCAAAGTCTATTGGAAGCACATCGCACCTCATAACATCATGAAAAATTTTAATTTTAAATTTCAAAGTACATTCCCTCATCTCTTGGAAAAAATATTTAAATAACCAATGCACCTTATAGGGTCTTGAATGAGGATGATTTTCCAAACCCAATTTAGTAACTACCTTTGAATAAATAAAATTTTGTTGGGCTCCCCCATCAATTAAAACATGAATCCATTCCCCACTAAGAAAACAACTAGCCCTAATTCAAAACAACAATCTTCTATTAGGATGATCTCCTTTATTTAGATTCCCTATGAATGCACAAGATTTTTATTCAAAAACATTCTCAATTTTTGGAGCATTAGAATTACCTCTCTTAAGAGCTTGGTTTTATGTCTCCTCCACCTCCATGGTTTGCACATCTTTTCCCTTGGCTACCTTGTGAAGCAAACATTTCCATTACTTATGTTCCCATTCTCCACACTGTAGCACTTAAATTTTGATCAGCTAATGATTTCCTACACTCCCATAGCTGGATTGACCTTCCTCTTCATCTACTCCTTCTTGACTTGGTTATGAAACTTCTTCATCTAAACATATAGGCTCTTCACCTCCATGTGTTTGGATATGGCTAGCACTAGCTTATCTATCCATCTTCATGTTGATTTCATCCAATCAAGCAACCATCATCTAGAAGGCTAACTTCATGCTCTCTATGTCATGATTTAGAGCTTGCACTTGTTGCTTTTGGGTTGCCATCTAAAATTGATAGAATCTTCAACCAAAATCCAAGAAACAATAAAACTAGGCTTTGATACCAATAATGATAGAGTAGGTTCACTCCATAATTAAATCACTTTCAAAGCACTAAATCCAGATATTATGAAAAGATAAATTTTTTTGCTAGAAAATAAGAAAACTAGCTATCTTCAATTAAATTATTTGAGGATTACAATAAGGTTCACACAACCCAAAAGCATCCAAAAACCTATCACACTTAAACAATATTGTAGAGCATGAGGCTCTATAATCATACAATGGTTTCTCTTAATGTAAAACACAACCAATAGAAATATCTCCCAAAACTTGGGACTAAGATCTCAACTCACAAGTGAGGTACAATAGAATAGAACACATAGATCAACACACCAGAAGCCAACCTTGGAGCTACAATAACCTATTTCACTCACCTAATGTGTTCACCCAATCTCTTTTTCCTAGTTTGCCTTACATAAAAACTCTCCTCCTTCTCATGGATGATGGAATACATAATCATAAAGATTCAAAACCATAGGAAGCTTTTTATTTCCCTACCTAGATGCTTCCCACATGAATTTGGAGTTTTTTGGATGTTTCCTAATCAAAATGTCATGTCAAAGCTTTTCTTCTTTGCAGAAATAGATGTCTCTTCTTTTATGTAAACATCTTCTGTGAGAACTCTATTCTCAAAAGAGACATCTACTATTTTTGAAAGATGTCTTTTCTACAATATAGACATCTATACTCTTTGGAATAACTTCTATCTTTCTAGGGAGATTTTTTCTGTAAAAGCCATGTTCTCAAGAGAGATGTCTACTATTTTTGGAAGTTGTATTCTCTATGCTAGAGACATCTTCACTTTAGGGGATACATCTTTGGAAAAACATATTTATTTCTAGGAAGACATCTCTTGTAAAGTGCCAAAAATAAAAGTTCTCATTTTGATGTTGGAAGCCTCTGGATGCCTTCCCAAAATTTCCCATAGATCCTAAAACCTCCTAAACTCATCAAAATAAGCCAAAAACACCTCTAAACACACCAAAACATCCAAAAATATTTATCATAAAAATCAACACAAAAATAAGACACACACATATAGGTCTTCTCCAAGTGTAAAAACCTGCAAAAAAAACTTGTAAGACAATCACAAGGGAATTGGAAGAGGTGTTCTTACACCAACGATCTTGGGTTCTAGTGAGGAACTTAATTTTAGCATTTTTTCCTCATCATAATGGATTGTAATGGGAATTCCAACTAGAGAGTCTTCTATAATGTCTTCAGGCTCTAAATCAAGAGTTTTGACTATGTATCCAGGCCATTCTATGGACTTTTCTATTGAGGCTATATGATCAAATAGGCTCCCAGGCTTGAGATCTAGGCATTCTAGGTCAATTTTTTGTTTGACATCACCATATGATCCATTCACGCTCAAAGGTAGTTCAAGTTGTGCCCATGTATTCATGATTCAGTCCTACATGTCAATAAAAGCTCTTTAACTACCATATGTATTGCATAATTATTAAAAAAAAGTTAAAGTAATGCAAAATATTGCAATAATGAAGCATAACATAGTCGAATAGGGCTAACATGAAGTGGAACAAGACAAAAAAAAAAGGCTTAAGTGAGGTCATAACATGGTGGATTAAGGAAAAGGGAGGTAGATTATGGCATCACAAGGTGGAATCAAGGCTACATGATGTTAAATTATACTAAATAAGGATTAAATGAAGATCAAAATCATGCAAAATGATGTCAAACAAGATTGAATGAGACCTTAGTACTAACAAATGACATCAAATGATATCAAACAATGTCAAATGTTGGCAAAATGATGTTAAATGACATAACATGAAGTCAAACTGATGTAAAATGTATCAAATTGATGCTAAATAACATTAAATGTTGTCAAAATGATCAGAAATGATGTCAAATGGTGTTGAATGACACCAAATGATGGCCAAATGATACCAAATGATGTCAAATGATACCAGATGATGTCAAATGATATCTAGTGTAGAAAGGGGTTGAACATGGCTAACATGGTCAAACATAGTTAAATATGGTTTAAAATGATTTAAAATGGTCAAAAATGGTAATATTTAGTTTTTTAGTTGATTTTATAGTTAAAATAAGGTAAAACTTACAAAAGATAGGCTATAAGTTATCAAGATAAGTTAAAATTCAGAAAATACAAGCCATAAACTACTAAAATAGGAAAAAATCTTGTAAAAAAGGCTATAAATTGTTAAAACAAGTAGAAATATTGTGAAAATAAGGAAAAATATTGGTTAAAATATTAGAATAAATGAAATTTAATAAAATAATTAAATTAGGCAAAAAAAAACTCATGTAAACTAGTTGTAAACAACTTGAAAAAGGGATTTTTATTGGTTAAATAATTAAAAGAGCCAAAATATTAAATTCTTAGTGTATTGGCACTATTTTCATAGTGTGTGGGTAGTCTAGATTACCATCACAATGTGTGGGACCTAAATCCCTAGTGTGTAAAGAATAATCTCCAAATTTGGGACTTATATAACTTGATTTGACCACATTTAGGCTACGTAGCACTGGTGTGATGCTTGTTCAACTATTCTAAGCTATACATAAGAAAGTTTGCACAAGGTTTTAGCTTGTTAAATCCCCACACACTACCTCATACATTTCCATAACTTGTAGGACAATGTGCCCCCTCATGTGGGATGAAGACCTAGTTTTTGTAGCTTGTAAGGGTCAAATCTTTGGTCAACCTTCCATCCCAATGCTTTTGGGACATAACAAACAACTTATGGGCAATACTAATCATGGTGTATCTTTCCATAAACCATCCCATATGCTACCACATCATGTGGGATAGAATTTCTAATGTGTGAAATGAGATTTGATAGTTTACAAGTGTTTTTGACCAAGTTTCTAGTGTTTCATGGTAGAATCCAAGGTATATGAGAAAATCTATAGATTTTTTGACCATCTTGAAAAACGTTTGATGTGTGCTAAGCACATTTAGAAGTTTCCAAGACCTTACACACTACCCCACATGTTTCCATAGCATGTGGAACATGTGTGCCTAATGTGTGAGACTAAGATCCAACTCCAATATCTTGCATAAGTCATTTTTGCTAAACTTATCATTCTGGGTCTTATAGTGTCTACCAAACATCTAATGAGAAATTTTGGCTTGTTGTTTAGTAGTGAAAGACTCACATGCTACTCCACACGCTACCATAGTACGTGGAATAGGTTCTTTAGTATGTGAAATATACCCATGTTAATTTAATGGATTTGGACTCCATTTATAGTCTCTTCAAGCTGCTAAGGTAGCATTAGGGCTATGAGAGAATTTTTGCAACTTGTTTAAAAAGTTTGACTTATGAATGGCCTCTATTGATGAAATTAAGATTTTTTGGGGGGCTTCACAAGCTACCCCACATGGTGCCATAGTGTGTGGAAGGTGAAATCCTATCATGTAAACATCTATGCTTCCATCTTTAGTAATTTTGAATGCATTTTATATATTGGAATTTTTCTAATTTTTCCTAGGCCTTCCAAGTCCCACCATGAAATGTATGGATAAGTTTGGTAAGAAGGAAGGATACTGCAAGCTACACATGTTATCCCATGCATTGCCACAGTGTGTGGAGTAGGATTCCATAGCATGTTGACATCTTGGGGATATATCCTAGCATGTGGAATTGCTTGGTTTTCTTGCCCAAGTCCAATGGTCCCCATCCATGTTCAGCCATGAGAAGTCAACTCTTAGGAAAAACTTAGTATACAAGGCCTATTTCTTGATCAATATTTTGTCCACATTAGGGTGAATTAATTTACTAGTGTATAGAGGTTACATTGGTAGTGAATAAGTATTTGGAGAGGATTCTCAACACCAAAAACCATCATATGAACGTATCTCTAGCTTAGTTTTTCAAGGGTAATGTATCAGAGCTTGATTTGATTGTCAATACCCAAACAGCCAATACTTAATAGTAATTCTTATATATACCCATCCAAAAGCATAGTGTGGTTGTATCAAAGGTGAGAATTTGGGCTTCTATCATCAATAGGCTAAGACAAAACTACTCAAGTTTCAACAATTATGATGAGGAAGATGGAATCAACAAGGTGGAATCAAATATTTGATGATATATATGATGTTTTATGAATCATATCTAGGCTCCTAGATGCTTGTATAGGTAAATGATCTTCATCAAGAATTTCTAGGTACACATCTCCTATCATTCTTTCTAATTTTTGTTTAAATTATGGAAATGTTTTTCTATCCCTATGCTTTCTCTTATTGAAATTTTTCACTCTATGTACACCGAATGCAAGGTTTAGGCTATACAATTGTGATTTAAATAAAATTCAAGTTTTAGGACATGTTTTACAAAATATTTTGGTTTTCTCCAAATATTTTTATAAAACTTTTTTCATAGTTCTAGTCAAATTTGGTCAAACATTAACATTTTTTCTATTAAAAAAAACTAGTAGCATCTACATATTTTTGATCACCTATGAGAAGTGTCATGGATCATTGTAGATCACTAGTGTAATGTAGAGATGTCCTAGATAAATTTTGAAATTTTTAGAATTTTTTAAAATGTTTTCCCAAAGGTTTGACTTCAGTCATTTTGCCATAAACTAGGTTTTCTCAATAAAATTCTATGCATTGCTAGGTTGAAGTTTGCTTTTTTCAAACTTTCCAATGTAGCATTGGAGATTGATTTGTGTTTTCCTAAGCCTATTTTCAACATTTGGAGTTAAAATTAATCTTTTAGAATTTCTCAGAGGCTTTTCCAAACTATGATAGCTATGTTTATCAATTGCAATTTTAATGATGAGTTTCAAGCTTCTTTGACTATTGTAAAATGCTTTTTTCCAATCCTATAGCTAAAGTATGATACTTTTTGAGGTTATTGGAGTAGGCTATGGGATATTTTGAGATTTTTAATATGGTTTAATGGTAGTGTATAGGCTTTAATATTCAAGAAAATTCATGTTTTGCACCACCACTCTCCCTTGCATCCCCACAATTCCCAGTGTATGAGCTCTATGTGGATGATTTTACCACTTTTCCTTGCAACATATATGAGGTTTTAATGTTTTTAATTTTGGTCTTCTAGTTTTGTTAGAACTTAGTTTATTATCAACTATCTATAGTAATGCTTGTTTTAGAACCTTACATGTAAATTGTTTGTTGAAATGTCAATCTATTTTATTTTTATCTTAAGTGCTTTTTAAGATGTCACAAGGATAAAATTTGGTTCATATTGGGATTTAGAGTGATGAAGTTAGTTATTTTTGGCATTTTTAGTACCAACGATGTCATTGTAGAGTTTATTTTTTCTTTAATTTTATCAAATTTTTTAAGGCTTTTATGGTTTTTCATGGCTATGATTGTATGGTTTGGCTATGTATAGGACATTATTAAAGCTCAATTTGATCATTATGGAGCTAGTAGGAATTCTATGTTGCACTGGGACAACCATACAAAAGAGTCTAAACCCATATATATGCATTGATAGAAGTACTTTAATATGTTTTAGACCTAGTGTAAGAGAATTCTTGTCATACTTGCTCTACAACTATAGTGTGATGATGTGATCATACTTGGTAGTGGATGTTACCTTATTCATAACATATATCCTCTTGACAGGATCTTCTTCCTATATCTTGTAGTTCATAATAAATGATCCTAACACTGAGATAGATATAGAGTATAACAAGATCTCATACTCAGTAGGTGTTATATGGTTATCCCAAATTTTGGAAATTCCTATGTATTCTCAAGACAATTTTAAAAATACCTTGATGATAGGCCACTAGAAAAACATCCATTTTTAAAATCCTCCAAGAATCGTCTACCTGCTAAAAATCATAAGTCTACTTCTAAATTGATATTTTTGTTTGTTTTTGGATCTAAGTTTGTTTGGTTCTAATTGTTTTGATGCTTTGTTTTTGAAAGTATAGGATACATCTTAAAGGATTAGTGAGGAATGACCAAACTCTACCTATGGCTCATATAGCCTTGAAAGAATTCAGGTAAGGTTAGATCATGAGGGTGAAACTGCTTGATCAACTTGAAGCTAAGTTCAATAGATACCATTCCTGGTATTCTCATGTGTATGAAATAAATTTAGTTACCAATCACGCACATAAATGGTGGGCCCATGCAAACTTAGGAGCACCTATTCAAGCTCATTCCAAATATTAAGCTTTTCCTAAGTCTAGTAAGTAAAAGTTGTCTAAGCATGGTCTACACTTTTTGGTATTTTTTGTTTTTTAGAGCTTTGAGTTTTTTTTATAATTTTTTATGGTCTCATATTGTCTACTATGTAAGGGGCTAACATGCTACCTATGTTGTATTACAAATTCTATACATGAGTCTACGATCGATGTGATCATTTCAACTCGTGTTGAGGAGAAAATTTAACTTAAATGGGATAAAGTACACTCATAGTAAGAATGGTTGGCAAATAAGGCTCCTATGATTATCCAACAAAACACTAATAATGCAAGTTTTTTTAACCTATTCATGCTACCTAGTCCATAAGTGTCTATGGTTGAGATGTTATATGTGGTTGATTCTTTTGATGAGAAGATCACCAAATTCATCATTTGTGTTCATGGTTATTCTATGGTTTTGAGCATTAATGAATCTATATTTAGTAATATATTTGGCATATCCTCTAATAGTGTTAAGGTATCCATTAGAGTAGAAAAAGATGGGAGCCATAGAGAAGAAATGGAAACTTGGCTTAACTCCTCTACTTATGGTGCATTGACTTTTAGTAAGTGTGAAGTTGATGAATCTAATGAGAACTACCCTCTCTTCCATTCTAGGGCATTTCCCATGCTACTAACATAGAAGAAAATAATAGGGATTTAGCATGCTTGGACAATAAAAAAATGTCTTAATTAATGACACTAGGTTTGATTGAACTACCTTTCTAGTTATTGGTCTATGGGATGAAATCCAAAATTTCATAACACCATAAATTCTATATGTTATATGTATTACACATTCTTTGTTGCATATCTTAGATGATTTTTAGAGTTCTTAGTGGTAGGGAGGAATGAAAAATGGATGCCTCAATATGTCTTCCAACTTTTCAAACATTAAGCCCATCACATTGTTCTAATGATACGTGCCCAAGATCCACTCATGGAAAAGGTTGAAAAGTCACTATTAATTATCACTAAGAATTCTAGTGGTGTATGTTGTTACTCCATTAACAACATGGGGGTGAAACCCTATGCTAAATGTGGTAATTCAGGAAGGGCCAAGAGAATACACACATCAGCTAAATGTGCATCCAAAGAAAGGATGAAGAAGTCACATGTTAAAAAACATGTTTCCATTATTGACTAGCTCGCATGTAAGAAGCTAGCCATCAAGCCTAGAAAAGTTAATTAGAATGTTGGAGGTCCATTCATATTTGTTATATTTTTCATCTTTAATTATTTATCATTTTCTTTTATCATATTTTTTTACTATATTTTTGTTTCTGGAAATGTTTACTAACTTGTTTTGTTGTTGGAGTTGATTTGTTATAGGAAAGAAATAGGTGTTGATTGCACAAACTTTTATAGAGGAGGAGAAAAAATGCTAGGAAGAAGAGGAAAGGACATCTCAGGAAGTGTTAGATGCCTTGGATTTCATCCTAGATGATTTTCCTACAAAGGATAACCCTTCAATAGACTTGCATCATGATCTTCCTAGTAAGTTTTTTATGTTGTTTACACTTCTTTTTTTAAAGGTTATATGTTTTGTTGCAAACTATGTTGATGGTTATGATTTTTGCAATACATGAGTCTCCCCCTAAATCATCTACATGTACATTTCATCCCAAGCCTTAGGTAAAGACCCCAAACAAGTTGGAATTCATGCAAGAAACAGTAGATGACATGATTGATAGGTTACAGTAGATAGCCCCTAATGTTGGAAAGAAAATTTAGAACATTTTTCTTTGCAATTTTTGTTTCTATATTTTTATGTTTTTTATGTTTTATGGCTATATTTTTTTAGTGGTCTTTTAAATGTTTTATTTGTTTTTGCTTTTCTTGTATTTTGTTTCCATTGCAGTGTCAAAAGTTAGATGGAACCCTACACATGACATCAACCTTGATGATCTCCATGAGATACCATCTAATGGGAAATATGTTCCATGAATATTGTATGAAGGGGCTACCAACTATGCTATGTCTTGTGCAAAGACAACTTGAAAGACCTAATGCTCCAATGAGTTTCTGTGGGAGAGGGTTGTAGCCTTGGAAAATTAAGTTAAAGAGTTATCAAATAAGAATAGGAGTCTTAAGGATCGTAAAGAGTTTATAGAGGCTTTTGTAGCAAATAGAGACTCATTGCATACTCAAGAAATCAAGTGGTCATGCTACTAGAGTACCATCTAGAGTAAGGTTACTCTAGCTGGGAGCAATGTTGAGAAGGTCAGGTAAATGAAGTTATTGATATGTAAGTCCTACTTATCCATAATTGTTAAAGCTTGAGTAGTTCTATCTTATCCTGTTAATGATAGAAACCCAAATTCTCACCTCTACTGCAATCATGTTACGCTTAGGATTGGGTAGATATAATAATTACTATTAAGTGTTGAGTGTTTTGGTATTGACTGTCAAATCTAGCTCTCATATGATTCCCTTGCAAAACCAAGCTAGAAATAGGTTCATACACTGGGTTCTAGTGTTGAGAATCTTCTAGCAATATTTATGGACTACTAATGAAATTGTGAATCAATAACTTAGAAGAGGGATTAAATAAGTTCCCTAATCAAAATATCTACCGCCACCAAAATCAAACATAATTTTTATGTGGTTTTTCAACATTAGTAGCTCACACTCAGAGGGTAGATTCCATGCACACCTCTACACTTTCTTGCTTCAAAAATGTGATTTTAAGGGCACCATAACCATTACAAGATTTGAGCTTTTCTTTGATGTGTTTCATTACTACGAAGCCACTTAATGCCATAGGGCCCCAACAAGTTGAAAATGTGGTTTAAAGGATTCCACAACGTTTACAAATTTTAGCTCCACACCAAAGTGTTTTGTTACTATAAAATCACTCAACCCCACAAGGTCTTAACAAGCTCAATTAATACCCCTTCTTACAAGAAGCACATCAACCCTACAAGCCTACAAATAAAGAAAGAAAAAGATAAAGGCAAGAGTGTAACTTGATTTAATGATTCCTTACACTTGAAGATCACAACATACAAAATATACAAATGATAAATTAATGAAGAGCAAGGAAAAATTCGCATAAGAAACCAAGAATAGATCTTTTAATGAATAGTGATCACACAATTCTCAAGAATTTCACTTATTCTTATACCCTTTGAGTTTCCAAAACTCTTCATAATTTAGGCAATGACTATTAAATGACTAGTTTAGACATCTACTTCAAGGATGATATGTCTATTTGAAACTAGCCTTAATGTAGGAGAGACATCTATCTAAAAGTGGAGACGTCTACCCTGATATGTCTATTCTCTAAGTTAGATGTTTATTTTTTAATGAGACATCTACTTTGCTTAGACACTTTGATATTTGGAGCATTCTTTTTTTTTTTGGGCATCTCAGTAATCCCCAAAACATCTTCGTTTAGCTTGTAGACTTTGTTTTCATTCATTCTCTCATCTTTTCTACCTTTGTCTTCATTTCATCATTGTGGATATCATTCTTGAAATCTTGGATCCTCATGTAATGTCCTTGCTCATTTTCAACCTAAAAAACATCAATTACACACACACACACACATTCTACATTCTTTAATTTCTCTAAGGTTTTGACATATCAAAAGGTCAAAAATCTCTCCCTTTTTAGTGAAGTTCAAAACTTAAGAAAATGGGTTATTACATTTCATAATATATAATATTATGATATAAAATAAAAGAATTTAAGATGTATAAACTCCAATGATAGTAAAGAGTATTGCTTGAATAAGAGTATAAATGCTTAAGTCAAAGGGTCCAAATCACATGACTCCACAAGAAGGAAAACTGATAATATTATGAGGTCTCCACCATATGATATAGCCAAGAGGACAACCCAGGGCGTTGCTGATTCTGGGCTATGGTTCATGACGTGACTGAATATGGCTTCATTTACTCGGGCATGATAGGTGGCTGGAGAGGGAACTCGGGCATGATAGGTGGCTGGAGAGGAAAATGAAGTTTAATATGGAGGTGAATCGGGTGAGTATTCAGCAGAATAGGAACG
>MNCI01002112.1:419970-431592 GCA_015680685.1 Gnetum montanum | reverse complement strand
GGCTCAAACCGACCACTTCCAGTGACTTCGCATCAATGCAGTTGGTTAAATCGTCCACTTGGGTAACAAGGATGCAACTTCGAGAAGCCCCCACCATTCCGATGAACAACAGAGAGAATAGGAAGCGAGAAGGGCCTTAGTTAGAGGGAACACTTTGGTTCCATAACCAGTGCTTGTAGCCCACATTTATTCCGTCTAAGGGGTGTGCTTTGAATCCTCACTTTTAGCTTTTAGCTTTTTCATTCATCATCATTTTTTTTTCTTTTTCCATTTTTTTTTATTTTGTCTTCTTTTGATAACTATAAGAAGGGATTCATTTCCTTTGATAAGTCTCTTATTCATAAGTTTTATATTTGCGAGTTCTTTTTTAATCTCCTCATAAGATAAGGTTAGTTTTTTATTCTTAGCCCTTAGGTCTAAGTTTTCATGTCAGAGATCTATTTATTTGATGTTGAGTAGAGATAATTCTTAATCCTTATCTTTTAGAGCTTTCTTTAGCTTGATAAAAATACTTGGAAAGAACAAAAATTCATTACAAAATAGGTCATACCTTTCTTCATTAGTCCCTATTATTTGATCATAATCTTTAGTTTTTCTATTTTCATCTTCTATAAGATCCATGCAAATGAGATGTGAATTTTGCGTGGTCTCTACTTCCTCTTCAGTTTTGTTCTTCATCCTAGCTAGTGAAGAAGTTATTCCTTTTATACTTATATTTGAATTGATCTCCTTTTTGGATCTTGATAGCACTAGGACATTCAGTAGCCACATGGCCTCTTCCACCACATACCTAACATTCTATAGAAAATGCATCAAAATTTTAATTTTTAGAATTCTTACCCTTTTCTCTACCTTTTGTGTAGGATTTATTGGGGCTTGGTTAATTGAAGCATCTTCCTTTTTTAGAGAGAAGTCTTTGAACTTTCCTTTTTTGGAGGGCTAGTTTATCTTTACTATTTGATTCTTATTTGATCATCTCCTTCTTTTTTTATGCAAATTTGAGGGTGATGGGATTTTATTTTATTACTTCTTTACTTATGAGATTAATCTCATAAGTAATAATAACTCTTTGAAACTTTTCAAATTTTAGCACTAAGAAATATCTACTTTCTTTCATGGCTATGACTTTCATTCTAAACTTAAGCTTCAAAGTTATAATCATTTTTATGATCACATCACTCTTTGGCAAGTCCTTGCCCATCCCACATATGGCTACTACTGAGTCATTAGCTCTAGACAAATAATCTTTGGTTTTCTCTTCTTCTTTCATTTTAAGCTTGTCATATTGTGATAATAGACATACCCTCATAAGTTACCTCTAAATTTTTCCATATCTCCTTTACAATTTTGCACCCAGCTATTCTATTAAACTTAAATTTATTTAATGCACAATAAAGATAATTTTTAGCTTTTGAGTTAAACATGAACTAATCTTTTTCTTTTAAAGTCTATTTGCTTCATGGATTGAGTGCTCTTATGGTGCTTTCAATGGATAGTTTGTAGCCTTCAAGAATTAACTCCCAGACTTCAAAATTTATGGATTCAAAGAATCCTTACATTATTTTTTCTCAATATGTGAATTTAAACCAATCAAAAATTAGTGGCTTGGTGTAATATGTCACCTCCATTGTTCACTCTTAAAATGTGAAGCATGAAATTAAGAGTACCAAGCTCCAATATCACTTATGGATCGAGAACTTAGAAGGAGGATTGAATAAGTTTCCAAATTAAAATCACTAAAACCACCAAAATCAAACATAGTTTTTATGTGATTCCACAACTTGGGTAGTCCACACTCAAAGGGTAGATTTTGTGCATACCTCTAGACTTTGTTGCTTCAAAACTATCATTTGAAGGGCACCACAATCTTCACAAGATTTGAGCTCTACTCCAGAGTGTTTTTTCATTGCAAAACCACTCAATCCTAAAACATTTCAATAAGCTCAAAATGTGGATTAAAGGATCCCACAATCTTTGCAAATATGAGCTTCACATCAGAGTGTTTTGCTGTTGCAAAATTACTCAACATCACAAGGTCCTGACAAGTTCAACAAAGATGTCATCCCACAAGAAGCACATTAACACTACAAGGATACAAAGAAAAAAAGAAAAAAACATTAAGAAAAGAGTATAACTTGATTTATAAATTCCTTGCACTTGAACTTCACAACATACAAAATATACAGATAAATCAATGAAGGCAAAAAATTCTCTTAAGTAGCCAAGAATAGATCTTTCAATGAATAATGCTTACAAAATTCCCAAGAATTCCACTTAGTCTTATATCCTTTGAGTTTCTAAAAACTCCTTGGAATTCATGCAATAGCTATTAAACAGCTAGCTTAGACATCTACTTCAAAGATGAGATTTCAAACTGAAACTAGCCTGAATGTAGGAGAGACACCTATCTAAAAGTGGAGATGTCCACAATGAGACATCTACCCTAAGAGGTCTATTCTCCAAGTTAGGCATTTACTTATTTTGTGAGATGTCTACTTTGCTTGCACACTTTAAGATCTATATCATTCCATTGTTTTTTTAGCATCTTAGTAGTCCTTAGAACCACTTTGTTTGGCTCATAGACTCCATTTTCATCCATGCTCTCATCTTGTCCACTTTAGTCTACATTTCATCATTATGGCTCTTATTCTTGAAGTCTTGGATCTTCATGTGAAATTCTTGTTCATTATGGTCCTGCAAGACTATAATCACACACACATACACATTATACATTCTCCATTTTCTCTAAGGTATTGACAAGCCAAAAGGTCAATAGAAAACTCTATGCACTAGTAAATGCAGTCATCATGATGTAGACCAAGAATAGATCAAGAAATAGGTCTTGTATGTTGAGTGTTCCTTGCTAAGTGTTCTACCATGAGATTTTCTCAAACAGTCATGAAAGATGTGCCAAATCTAGTATTTATAGGTTTCAAATTTATTATGTTAGCATTTTTTTATAGTTATTTGGCATTACAAATTATTCCTAGGCCAAAGTACAACATATGGACTTTAAACCCAAGTGTCACATGGTGCCCCACACAGTACCACAACATGTGGGACTAAGATGTATAGCATATAAAATTAAAGCCCAAATCCCACATGCTGCCATAGCATGTGGAGCTGAAATGTGTAGCATATAAAATTAAAGCCCAAACCCCACATGCTACCTCAGATGCTACCATAGCATGTGAATCTAAAATGTGTAGCTTGTGAGATGAAAAGATCAATTTTTGTAGCCTGTGGGGTATTTTTAGATCCACAAGTTGGCATACATGAGATTTGTAGCATGGGGAGCATTTTTTTAACCTCCATAAGCTAGAATACAAGGAATTTGTAGCTTGTGAAGCATTTTTTACCTCCACAAGCTTGAATATAAGGAATTCACAATGTGTGGAGCATTTTTAGCCTTCACAAACTAAAGTTGAATTTGCAACATGTGGACTGTAAACCTTTCTTTTTTCATTAACAAATTGCTTAAAAGTTTTTCCAATATAAGGCCACAAGATATGATTTTTTGATGGGAAAAAAAGGAAATTATTTCTACCTTCAAATCTCCACCAAATTACAACAAAAATCTAGGCTATAAGCTTTCATTTGCAACATGATTTTTTTTCTTCATGTTTTTCAAGGAAAAATTTGTGATTTAACATAAAATGACATCTTTAGATTCTTGGAAAAACATCATTCAATCAATGATTTGATGCTACTTAACTTTGAATCTTCAAAATAGCTAATAAATGACTTGAAAGGAATGAAATTTTTATTAATATGATGAAAATAAATCATAATGATGATCAAAGCAACAAAATTGACTTGAAATGAGATAAATTAACATAAAACATAATCAATGTTCTTCTTTCTTTAAAGGTTGAATATCCTTCAATCTTTGACAATCTTTGAACTTTTTGAGATATGTGAGTAAAAATATGAGAAAACTATGAATTATGAAATTGTGATATCAACATGAGAAGGATTATGAATTTAATGTGAAAATTATACTATGTAGTTGATTTTGAAGGCTTAGGAAAATGATAAAATCTTCAAAGCTTTATGAATTATGAAAGAAGGGATACAAATATGAGATTTTGTGAGAATTATCTAAATTTTATTACTATAAAATCTAATCTTCATGTGTAACTTGAGAGCTTCAATGCTCAACCATGGAGAAATTCAACAAATGGATTGATGGTGGTGTAGGAAAGAAGGAAAAATAGAATTACAACACTCATGACAAAATAAACACTTCCTCACTAGCTACTCCATCGTTCTTCTCACTCACTCTTTTTATTTGATTTGGAAGCTTTTGACCTCTATTTATAATATATGAAGAGGGTTAAACCCTTCTTTATGTGATTTTATCTCCTTTACATTTTTATCTACTATCATTTCTTTAGATTTTATGATTTCTCCTTGGTGTAAAAATTTGATTTCTCACCTTTTTGAACATGAAATATGAGAAAGACAATAATGATAAAATTAGGTGTTGTGTCAAAAGTTAACAAACCAGACATTGTAGTTGATAATTTTGTATCAACTATGAGTCATGATAATTTGGAATTGATCTTAGATCATGGTTTGAGAAAAATAAATCTCTATAATACAACAAAACATGTTGAACTTGTGGTCTAAAAACCTACAATATCAAATTCTAATCACAGGTCATGATAATATATAAAGTCTAGAATATTTAAATATTATACAATCAAATTTGAATAGTACTTGATTTATTGAAGTTTCCCTAAGTTGTTGATCAACCTAATATCAAGAATCAAACTAATTAAATTGATTTTTATGGATAAAGTGATTAATTTTACTTCAATGATCATTGATCTTCTAAACAAAAGGTTGAACCTACAATGAATTTTGGAAAAATACTTGGATGCAATTATTGATGATGATAAGTTAGAGATGTGAGGAATTGGAAAAACTACTAATGATAATGTTGATAACTATTTTTTATTGTTGGATAATGAATAAAAGTAATGGATAAGATGTTCATGGACCTAAATTGATGAAATAATTATGAACTATTGATGAATTAAATAATTTCGTAACACGAATTATGTTAATGTTGTAGCATCAATTACAAACATATTTTTCCCACATATTTATAGCCAAATAATGGGGCCATGATGATATATGATAGGTCAAACCTATTTTTATTTAAAATGAGCTAGAAATAGTAGGAACAAGAAAGAGTAGGGTCATAATTTACTTACGTTAATACATCTTTCTTTGTGTAAAAAGAGAAATAAATGGAATTTCTTATCTTGTCCTAAATTACATATGAATTCAAATACAATTTACATGGCTTTGATCCCTATATTATAAAAGTGCTAATTTGTCTTTACTTAAACTTTAATTCTTGCCTTTTTTTTCTTCGAACTATTACTAATTTTACTATATTTCCATATGTATAGATGACCTTCTATTACCTTGAACCTTGGCTTGCTAAATGTATCCCTTATTCTTGGTTGAAATCCATAACATGGCCATGAAAATTAAATTAAATGTGAGTATCCAAAGTCCATGCTAGAACCAACACCTTTCTCTTTTTTGCATGAATGGGAAGATGCCAATAAAGCAATCACAAAAGCCATTAAGGCATGTAGAACCACCACCACTAGGAATGACATGAAGATCCTTAACTAATAATTTCAAGATCTCCTATAAGTTTTATTACATTTTTATGTATGTTTTATCATTTTCATAACTTCATGTGAATAAATTTTTGAAATATGGCACTCAAGTTAGTTATCGAGTTAGTTAGTGTTACTTCAACAATTTTGTAACAAACTATTAGAGACCAACAACAAAACTCTAATATTGGCACAAAAAATGGCTAAGAATCTAATCTTATTGGCTCAATAAATTCTAAGTTGTAGGGATATCTATTGGTATTAACTATAACAACTGATAACAAAATGACTTTTGCTCTTGCTGATTTGTATCACTTGGATAATAACTCAGTAAATAGGTCTTGGGATTTTCTATGAACTTATCAATCTTCATTACTCAAGCAATGATGTGCAAGATCAAAATAAACTATATTGATCTATGTCATAGCATGGTAGCTGGCGAAATGCTTATTACTTCAAATTTTCTTGATCTTGTAACATCAATCCTTATTGTTGGAATGATATGCAGTAATATCCTAACAATGATATCAATTCAAGTCACTCGAATCAATTCCTAGTGAGATGGCCTATAATAGAACAAATTAAATACCTAAAACAAGCTTGATCCAAGGACAGCAATCATAAAAACTAGGTAGATCAAAGATCATAACAGATATGCTAATTCATACTTGTAATAAGATCTAGAATTAGATTTAACATGAATCCATAGCTTAAGCTTCAAGATCAAGTGAGAATATGAACCATGGAACAAAGACAACACTGTTTCAACCCTCAAAGGGGATTAGATCTAGAATTTAAATGTTCAAAACTATCCAACAAGATAGTATTCATCAATCTTCAAAGTCAATTAAGCTTCTAACATTGAAATACTTCAAATATTGGGAAAAGGAAAGACAATGAAAAACCCGAAAGGAATTCTTCAAGAAACCTTTTTAGATGAACTTGAATAACTAATTTAAGATTGAGAATTACAAATCCTCAAATATGCAATAATTCCTAGATAAGAAATTAATGAAATCATTACTAGAATTATAGACACAAATCATAAAACACTTTTAGATTATCCTTCTCAAGAAAGATAAATATAAACACACTTTTAGATTATGCTTCTCAAGAAAGATAAATATAAACTAACATATACAATCAAAATGCTTGTAAGAATGTGAGAAGTGAAACTGATGAAAATGTAAGAATTTAGTTATAAGAAATCTATGAGAAAATTTTGAGAATTGGATGAAATAATTTGAGGATCTTAAATCATTGTGAGAAATTTGTATTATAAGAATATTAGGAAAAGAAAAGAAAATGCACACAAGAAACTTAGAGGACCAACAACAGACTTCTTTTCTATTAATCTTTTAAATGAATCGAAGTGCTTTCATTGAGTTTATAATGAAGAAGACTTGTTATAACTTTTGAGGACATCTCTTTTTTATGAAGCTTACATGTGGGATTATGAATCCTATATAAAAGTGAAGTATGCACACATAGAAACATGAAATTAAACATAAAATCTAAACTTTGAAGATTAAAACCAACTACTAATGATTCCTTATGACTCTTAACTTTAAAACTAAAAATATAACATGACATCAAATTTAAAACATGATAAGAAATATAAAATTGAGAGCATCATGGATGGTCCACAAGGTGATAAATCTCATACTATTTCCAAAACAAATGTTGTCCTAATTTTGTATAAATCAAGGATGATATTTTAGTCAGTCATGAGGATTTGATTAATAATGTTTTGCAACATTAATTAATTTTGATATCACATGTCATAATGCTATATTACAAATATGATATAACAATTATAATAAATGCCTATAAATATGGTTCACTTATTGTATTTATGCCACCATTTAATTAAAAAGTAGTCAAAATTTGTTAGCTTCATTTTTCAATTTCTACAGTTGTAAATGTGCTACTTTATGATTATCATTTGATTGTACAATGACTTTATTTGAGTGAGATATACCTAAACATATTCCATAAATGAAAATAAAGATTAAGATTGACTACATTACATTCCAACATTCTAATTTAGAATAGATTTATTTTCTTATAACTTAGAATAATACATTTTTATGAATGTAATTCATGGCAAATTGAATGTGACCAATTTCAAGCATAAATATGTACTCACTTAGTAATCCTAGCAGTGTTATTAATTAGTTCACCTATTACCATAAGGATTAATAATGCTAGCAGGGTACATGAATTCAAGACATGTATAAAAAACTAGGAATTAGATACTCATCATTTTAGAGTAGCTTAAGATTTACTTTATTTTTCATTAAAATAAATAGTTAGTGATGAGTGACAAAGTAACCCTATACCCAACCATACAAATCACAAGCATTCACACATAATCTAGTCAAATTTCATGAATTGGATCTAGTTGGATGTCTTAGATAGGCAAGCACTAAGTCATTGATTATTCTCTTCTCAATTACACTTATATGAGTTCAAGTTATATGGTTAAATGAGATTATGAACTATGACCAGATTTTAATAGTAAAATATCAAAAGTATTTAAATAATAAAATATTAATCTAATTAATCTAAGTTCAAGAAGTGAACTTAATTTAGCCCAAGCATAGAGCATCCATCTCGAACTTATCATACATATCCTAAACATGCATTAACATTTTTGGATTATCAAGTATTTACTACTAGACATAACAAATTTCCATTACTAGAATTAGCAAATGTTCATATGTTTATGCTCAAAGTTGATCTTACTCACACAAATTACATTAAGTGAAATGAAGTAAAATATTTAACTTATTACATGAAAAGTAGAAGTAAAGTGCAAGATAAAATATTAAAACACTAATCTATGTGTTGTAATGAATAGAATATATCTTAATTTTATTTCCATCATGCAACTATATCTACATACATCAAGCACTTAAATAAAACAACATACAATCCACTCAATCCATGCTACAAGCACTCATTGTAAAAATTATAACTTTTATGAAATGAAACTACAAGATTCTAGCTAAGGGAATGACCAAATGATGTCATAAATGTAGTGATGCATGCATTTATATAGGTATTTATTGTACTTGCATCAAAGCTAATGCTTTAACACAACTCCAAAACATTAACATTCATCATACTCTATGACTAACTAAAAACTCATGCTTCACTAAACAAAATTTGCATTGATTTTTTTCAAAATTGAGAATTATAACATTGACTAATTAACTACTTTGAGTGTCACATGATAAAAATACTTAATTATTTACAAATTAACTCATAAAATTAAACACACTACAAAATTTTGGCCTTAGCCAACATGTATAAAGGGATGGACCAAGGTATATGTCTAAAGTAGTGCTAGGAGGTGGCTACTATGATGGCTTCTCTACTGACTCCTCATGTCTTGGCTCAAGCTATGACTACCATGTTACTGCTACTACTACTTCTTTTATCTAGAATGTATCTAGTAAGACTTTCATCATCTTTTCCTTGCTCCTAAGCTCATTTATTATTTACATGGCTTTACCTAGATTTGTTGTTGGTACATCCCATAGGCAACATAAAGTAGAGAATATTTCTTTAGCATTAACAAACTAGATTGTGAACTATTTTTACTCGATATTAAATGCTCTAACTATATTCTTCAACTTCTAGTATTCATTCAATTTCTTAGCTAAGTTCTCCATAACTTATATGTAATGTTCAAACTTTAATTTGAAAATATCAAGCCTTGCATTTGCTATTTCTAGCCTATACTTTGGATCTTTATGAAGCTTGAACTTGACTTTGCACAAGTATGAGTTGATCACCTACTTTTCTAACTCTAACCATGGTCATCTAGCAATGAGAATTTCTAGATTTTTGTATCAAATATTGGCAAGCTTCATGTATTTTATCATCTCTTTAATTTTTAACTCTTTCATGTGAATTTCTACCTTGTTGTAAGCATTCAGTCCATCAAATATGGGTAATCATGCATTACCTTATTGTTAGAGCTACAAGAGGACATCATTCATCTTGGCCTTGATAACTCAAATTTCATTTCATTGATCTTATTTAGCATACCAACATGGTTCCTACAATGATTTTAGCTCTCTCAAAATTTAGGGCCTCATTTTTCTAAGCAGTAATCTCAATGATCAATTTTTATCTTATTGCTCATACCTCCTTCATTGAGAAATTTTTATTTTCTACAACTAATCTTCTTACATTTGCATGCATCTTCCACAACTACTCTAGTGTATGCTTAAAGTATTCTTCGAGTTATTCCTTTTATTTTTCTATGTTAACCAATTTTTTATTTTTGTTAGCTAAATACTTATTCTTCCTGTGTACTTGAGAAATATCCTTATTTGTAGTGTTCATCATGGTATTTAATAAGGATGCATCCTAGATGACCCTCTTGTTATCCTCTTCAAACTAATTTTATTGTTTTTAAGCTATTTGAATGTCTCATCCTTGATTAGCATAGGTTGAAGAATTTTGAAATTGGACAAGAGGAGTCTAAGTTGTGCAACTTCAGTGATCAACTATTGATTTAGGTTGTTAGCCTTTTGAATTTATGATTCAATAATGAAATGCTCACTCCTTATCTCTAGATGTATAGACTAGGTTACTAACATGTCTTTTGGGATGTGAAAGACATCTATATCTAATTTCTTGGATCTATTTCTAATACTTCTTCATGTTGGAATGCTACCATACCCCTTGAACCTATTATTGTAGATATTTAAATATTTACCATAGTAATGAAATCAAGCATGAGTACAGTAGGAACCTTTAGTACTTCTTCCACTCAATCCAATGCCACCTCAACTAGAGTCCTCTACCCTTTTGATGGGACACGATATTGTGTATGAAATATTGCATCCTCCCCCACGATATCACGTACATGATATCACGGTGCACCATCATATCTATCAATAAGAGGCATCTCTCTCTTGTTTCCTCCTCCTAGGCTAGACAGTAGGGAAACTCTAGCAGATTGATCACTCCAGAGATAGAATATTTTCCATGTGCCCACAGTAGGAGTCCTAAAGTGAACGGATCTTTATTCGAGCAAACATTGTACTTGAACACAAGTTTGTGTATGGCAATAAAGACGAGCTTCTTGGATAAACCTTGCAATGCATGGAATAGGATAATTAGGATTTTCTTTACTATTATTTATTATTTGTTATTTACTTCTTTCTCTCTCAACCCTTTCCTCCTAATTAAGTGCCTCAATACAACCACTTCGAGCATGCGCATTATGCGTGGTGATCCCAGGAACGATTAGCATTTGGTAGCCATGATTGCATTGGTTCAGGGTGTGTACGGTAAGTGGGAACGGATGCTGATACTAGGTAATTTAGATTTAGTTCATTAGTTAGAGTTAGCCATTAGTTTCTCAACCCTAAACCTTCTTAGCATAGGAGACATAAAACATAAAAACTATAAAAATCATATACCTCAAACTTACTTAACCATACACCGTGACAACTACAAGTAAGTCTAGGATGACAACGAATGATTAACCCTAAGTGTTCCATGGGGCGTGTAGGCACTTAGTCTATGGAGTTCGACTAGATCACACATGCTATGCTCGTATTCATATGGTTGAGTATAAGGGTACCTCGCCACTAATCATTGGTGCCGTTTCCAGGGAGGAAGTGTTTGTGTGTTGAATAGAACATAGGATATCACTCACATCGTTGGGAGCCTAAATAAACATTTGGGTTAATTAAAGAAAAATTTATATAATGGTAAATAGCGCATCGATAAGACACTATGTCTTCTTCTTCTTCTCATAAGAGCAACTCACCATCTAGGGATAATACAAAGAACAGTCGGCAATCAAAAACACATAACCTAAATCCGCCAAGTCCTCAACAATACTGGATAGTATATACTCATCCTGATGAGTATATTCCTAATTTTACCTTTATCCTCCATCAAGATGAATAGCTGCGATGGAGAAATTTGCAAGGTAACATAGTGTTACCTC
>MNCI01002112.1:378822-415688 GCA_015680685.1 Gnetum montanum | reverse complement strand
CTCCAGATCTGTATCAGCCATACCACAACCTAGCCAATGGACTTACACCGAAGCAAGGTATTAATTACATGATGATTCATTTACCCTTGCTAATATAAAATTGTGTTGTGTGTGCAGATGAAGATCATGCAACAACAGAGAGGATCTGGAAGGAACACTTGGAATGGATCAGTGTTAGAAGTAGCTATGCAAGGAGCAAGATCGATGGTGCGGTTACCGAGAGACAACGAAAGGTGCAATCTTAGCGTTGGAGAGCAGAAACACTTCTTTCTCTCTCTCTTTCTTAGCTGCCAACTAAGGCCTAATGTCAATGTAATAAGGTGTTCACTCTTTTTGTCATAAACACAAATTTTTTTGTGTCTTGTAATGATGATCTGTTCACATGTCATCCCATTAGTTCCATTTGAGTCAATAATCCCATACCTTCCCGATATTATTGTAATGAACTTGAGGACGAGTTTTCATTTAGTCATGGGGGTATGATGGGATGTGATATCGCATGAGCCGTGATATCACATACATGATATCATGGCCTTCATGATATCACATCCCTCATGATATCGCGTACACGATATCGCATCCTCCCCCGCGATATCGCATACGTGATATCACGGTGTGCCGTCATATCTATAAATAAGAGGCATCTCTCCCTTGTTTCCTCATCCTAGGCTAGACAGTAGGAAAACTCTAGCAAATTGATCACTCCAAAGATAAAATATTTTCCATGTGCCCACAATAGGAGTCCTAAAGTGAATGGATCTTTATTCGAGCAAACATTGTACCTGAACACAAGTTTGTGTACGGCAATAAATATGAGCTTCTTGGATAAACCTTGCAGTTCATGGAATAGGCTAATTAGGATTTTCTTTACTGTTATTTATTATTCATAATTTACTACTTTCTCTCTCAACCCTTTCCTCCTAGTTAAGTTCCTTAGTACGACCACTTCAAGCATGTGCGTTACACGTGGTGATCCTAACAACAATTAGCATTTGATAGCCACGATTGCATTGGTTCAAGGTGTGTACGGTAAGTAGGAATGGATGCTAATGCTAGGTAATTTAGATTGAGTTCATTAGTTAGATTTAGCCATTAGTTTCTCGACCCTTCACCTTGTTAGCATAGGAGACATAAAACATAAAAACTATAAAAATCATATACCTCAGACTTACTTAACCATACACCATGACAACTACAAGTAAGTTTGGGAAGACAATGAATGATTAACTCTAAGTGTTCCATGGGGCATGTAGGCACTTAGTCTGTGGAGTTCGACTAGATCACGCATGCTACACTCGTATTCCTATGGTTGAGTGTAGGGGTACCTCGCCACTCATCACCTTTCTATGGAATGATGACTACTATCATGGCTTCTACCTCTTTCAACATTACTGAGAAGGTTGTAACATTACCTAAAATTCTATAGGTAGGAATATTGCAACTTCATCAGTAGCAAGGTTAGCATCAATAATGCTTTGACTCTTTTGTACAAAAATAGATTAACTAAATCATCCTATAGCCATCTCATGTTCTTGGAAACTTTCTTTAGGTGGCTCATTGTAGAACAATACTTTGAAGACTTACCCCTAGGTACTTCTTATTGCTCTCTCATATGTCCTAGTTATACTTCAATACCTTTCATATCTCTTGTTGATGATGGTAATGCCTCTTTCTTCTAAAGCTATAGAGTTTTCTTCTCCTTTAGCATTTCTTATTACAATATTATCATGACCCTTCAAAGCACATCATTATCATAGTACACAATTCCTTCCATTCTATAGAGTTTTTTGATCAAGCATAAAAAATAGTGTCTTTCTACCTTTTTATTTTCCTTGAAGCACTTCTTCATGTATGGAAAGATTAATTAAAGTAGGCTGCCTAAAAACTTCCTAACAAGTAACATACATACCCTAGCAGAAAAGGACATGACTTTGTTGTAGTGTATCATGGGATTTAGAAAATATAGTACTATCTTAAAATATATTCTTTTTTCCTTTCTAAGTGCACCATATTCTTTATGATCAACTCCATAAAACCTTTTAATCTACTTCTTCTTACTCTCAGCATTACATTATATGGATGCCTCTACAAACTTGGATCCCATATTAAGTAATCCCAAGGTTTCCACAATGGTCTCCACTAAGTAAGAAATGATAATGTCTTTGTTTTTTTTATGGAATCCTGTTAGTAATTTTTATAAAAGATATATATCTTACCAAGGTATCATTCCCCACTAGTGGAGATTATGGGCCAAACAATAATGGTTGCAACTATTCTTTGACTTCTTATGATATGAACTCAATGAATGGTCCAAGGTTTGGTTGTTGGAGGACCAAACTCTAGATCTCCCTTGTTCAAATATTTTTTAAGAAATATTGGATAACTATAACCTCTAAGTTTGGCCTAGGTCTAAGCACTTCATCTTATCTAGAAAATCTAGTTTTAGCAAAGGAAATCTGGGAGATACATTTCACTTTTGGTTCTTCTAAGAGGTTTTCGCTTGCATGTGTGGCCTATGATTTTGATTGCAATTATTGCTCTTATTCTTGTTCACATCCATCCCTTGGATGTTTTTCCCTTCTCTATAGGAATCTTCTTCCTTATGGACCTCTTTGAAATGTCATCTACAATCACATAGTCAATCGTTCATTAACCATTGGCTATTTAAGTTCTAGCATTATTAACTTCAATTATTTCTTAATTAACCTATTTTATGAAAAATTAGCATTATCACTCATAAGTGATCAATCTATTATTTTGAGGTCCTAAGGTATTTATTTGCTATTAAAATATTAATATTTTAATTATTTTTTAGTGTTACTACCTTAAGCATATAAAAAATTAGGGTTATTGAAGTGGTAGAAATTATGGATTTCTTTCTATCATGATGAAGAACATGGCTCTATAAGCACAAAGGTTTTTGAATGAGTGAAATCGCATATACAAATTACTAAATATTACTCTTAGAAGGTTCTAGGCTTTCAAAATGAAAAAAAAATCATTTTCACTTAAGAAAAAATGAAAAACATTTCACTAATTATCACATGTATTTATAGTTTTTTTCACTAGATTGATGCTACAATGTTGACAATGTTGATCTTTTGCTAGGTCAAAACGTTAAAAAATGGAGTACAAGATTGTTTGTCTGATCATTCTGATTGTAGGAAAAAGTACATTGGAGACACAAGAAGAAGATGATATGACACCTACAAAGCAATGTCAAAATGAAGATCCCAGGAGAACAAGATGAAGCCTACATTGATGACAAGGAAAAAATTGCTTTAGACAAAAGGAGAACTCAAAGATCAAGTGAACATGCAAGAATTCAAAGATCTTGGACAGGAAACAAAGACTTCAAAGCTCATCCCAGAAGTGAGAAGGATGCCTTAGTATTGAAGGCTTATTTTTTAATGAAGACATCTTGTAGAAATAGAAGATGTCTACTATTAAGTGAAGACGTCTCCAAGAAATAGCAAATGTCTTAGCAGAGTTGAAGGTAGCACAAAAGAAGACATCTCTAGAAAATAGTAGATATATTTTTGGAGAAAAAGATGTATTTCATGAAAATAAGATGTCTTTCCAAAATGAAGGTCCATTACAGAAAGACATCTCAATCTCAAAGAAGACATCTCCAATGATCATTAGTTAGTTGTTGCACAAATTTTGAGGTGATTTCAAAAACATATTGGCTATAAGAAGACTTCATTTTCATTGGGAAATGTGTAGGCATTATGTACCATCTTGTGTTATTGTCAAGAAACCATTTTTATACATCATTCTCTTATTATTATTTCTCATTGTAGTATTTTTTGTCTATTGTAAGTGATCAAGGTGAGCTATACCTCAAAGTACAAGAATCAGCAAATTTAGTTGCCTTCTTTTCTTGTAATTATTTTTCTCTATTGTTGCCTTGTAGGGTTGATGTGATTTTTATAGGAAGGCATCTTGCTTAAGTTTGTTGGGATCCTATGAGATCGAGTGTTGTTGTAGTGCCACAACACTCCAAAGCAAAGCTCAAGTTGTAAAGGTTGTGGGATCTTGAAAACCACATTCTAAGCCTCTTAGGAACTTGTAAGGTTAAGTGGATTCATGGCATTGAATCACTCCAGAGTAGATCCTAGAGCTTGTGTAAGGTGTGGTGCCCTTCAATCCACATTTTGAGCTTGTTTGGACCTTGTGAGGTTGAGAGATTTCATAGCGATGAAAGTCTTTATAGTGGAGCTCAAATCTTGTAAAGGTTGTGGTGTCCTCTAAACCACATTTTTGAAGAAAAAAAGTCTAGAGGTGTGCAAGCAATCTACCCTTCAAGTGTGAAGTATCCAAGTTGGAAAACCATGTAAAATTTTGTGTGCTTTTATGTTAAAAAATTTTTGATTTAGGGAACTTATTCATCTCCCCCCCACACCCACCTCTCTAAGTTCAATGATCCTTGGATGGGGATGTGTTAATGAAGTATGCCATGTTGATGTTGCAATGTTGATGCAACCTATGTCAAACAGATTCCTTTGAATTACTACCTTACTTTTGCAAATTATAAAAAAAAATGGGATTGAATAAGAACTATAGGAAGGGTCTAGATATGAGGATAGTGTGTGGTGTAGGGTCACTCTTATTTACATTAAAGCCTTCAAAATCACATTGAATCCAAATAATATGTAGAAAGTTTAATTTTTAGAAAATAAAAAAAAAACTAGATATCTTTAATTAATTCAAAATAATATTACAATTACAACTAAACCATAATGTACAAAACCATAAAACAATCACTCACTCAATGATGTTACAGAGAATGAGGCTCTAAAACCACACATACGATTGACCTTAATGTAAGGCACAATCGAACTAGATCTCTTCCACACAAAGGACTAAGACTAATCATTCACAAAGAGCTACACTAGTCAATATCACACACAATTGACTATAGAGATGCATACAACTTGCATGCAACCTACCTAACAACTCTATCATTCATTCACATGCACTCCCATGTATACAATCTTATGTCAAACATAAAAACAATAAACAATATTTATCAATTACATTATAATAAGCCTAGGAAACTATTCATCATGACCAACTTATAGATTCTCAGTTGTTTCCAATCTTATTCTTATCCTTTCTAGTTGTTTTCCATCTTACAACTCTTATTTTAAAACTTTTCACAACTGTACTAAATGTCTTCAGGCCTAAAAATTCATCTTCTGATCAACCCTAGCTCTCAGATAAGATGTTTCATGTCTACATAAGGTGTCTCTTCTAGGCACAAAATTTCTCCTCAAGTGGCAAGATGTCTCCTCTAGTGATAATACATCTCCATAGAGATATCTCCTACCTACCCAAGACATCTTCTTAAAGATGTCTTATTCCTATATAATACATATCTTCTTGTTGCTAAGACAACTAATAGGAAAATGAGATATCTCTTTTGACATCCAAACTCTTGATTTATATGTCTCCCAGGTCATCAAGACATCTCTCCTACTTCGCAAACCTTCAATTGACTACTTGTAGGGATGAAAAAGGAGCTCAAAAGAGGTGTTCCTACACTAGCTTGGTGAGGCTTAATTGAAAGTTCATAAGGTTGGTAAAGCATTCATATCATAAATAGGGATTATAAAATGAACATTTAATGTGAAAATGAATCAAAAGAAGATGTTGCATTCAATTTGGAGACATTTTTTATGATTTGAGAAAGTGGAAGTGATGCATTTAGTAGATGTACTAAAAGTTATATATGTGAGTTGTTCCCAAAGCAAGCTCTAACCCTTTATGCTCTTATATAACCATCTCACAAAGTATCCATAAGCACATTGGAGATTAAATGTTAATCAAATTTATCAAACACATTCACATAACCACTATATTTGGAATTCTACACTATAACAAACAAAACCACCATGTAAATTATCATATGCAACAATGAGTTAAATAGACAAATAAGATGAGATTGCAAGATCAAGATGTAATATGATTTATCATTTCCACAATAGATTCTTGTGTCAAATATGGTTAAGATGATAATGATACCTATCCGTCTATGTTTCAGGCCAAGTCCATACCTTAACCAATGACATCACATTATGTCATTCCAAACTTACAACCATGAGACCAACATAACCACATGAAAACATCATCACTTAAAAGAGAAAATTAGGAACTGGTTATTGATTAATTAATTACTTAAACCTTAAATTTTGAGAAAACCTAACCATGAGTTAGAGGGATGCCTTCAGGTATCAGGAACATGTTCTATTTATGAATTAATTAATTAGCAATTATGCTTTTCTTACCAAGGGACTATTTTTAGGCATTGATAATGTCTTTCTAGTGACATGGTAAGGTAACATGTATTCAAGAGCATGCTTCCATCAAAATTGAAACATTAGTAATGACATTAACATATGAAGTAGTAAGACCCATAGAGAAAGCACAAAGAATCAAGAAGTTTCCTTAATGTCATATCCTTTTCCATTTCCTCTTAGTCCTTACCTCTTTCCTCAAGGCATAAATATTAAGATTTAATTTTATTTTTTATGTGAGAAATATCATAATACTTCCATGATGAAAATCACTTATTTATAGAAGCTAAAAAAATGAATAACATGGTCTCACTACTTTACATAATTATTGGCCAAATCATCTTAATAGCATAGGACACAATCCAATTAATAAAGTTGGCTTGTACATAAACAACAATCCATATTAATGCAAAATAGAAGATAAAAATAGAGAGGTTTGAAATATAAAATGACTTAAAGAAAAGGAAAAGTTAGAAGATAAAATAGAAACTTATAAGACAAAAAACATATGAAGAACTGAGAAAATGAAAAGAAATTGTAAAAATAAAAAATAAAAAAAGTCCTCATAAGATGTTAGATCAGATGAATATCTTCCCCATGACAAAGCTATAAGGTGGAGATATGAAAAATTCTTTAGAGTGGGCTTAGCCATGGATTAAGGTTTCTTTAGAGTTTCTAGCCATAGGAAAATTCTTATAAAAAGTTTGACTTGTTACATGTTAATCAAAATCAACTTTTCCAAGCCACCATAATGGTAAATTTTTATGATGCTTAAATAGAAATTAGAATGTATAATATAAGACACTTTCTGTAATGTTTAGAACTTTTTTCATTGAAATACATGTGTGGGGTTCTAGCAAAGGATCTTATCTATTAGTTAAAAATCAAATTTTCATTTCTTAGCATCATGACATTGTTCAATATATGCCTTATGCATTTCACTCATTATGAGGACTACTCTTATAATCTCATCTAGTACATTGAGGATCATGATTCATTCTTTTTATGCTAGGTTGATGTTGAGGTTAATCTTATAGGCTATGTTCAAAGTATAGAACTCTACTTGTATGGGAAGTTTTGGTAGCTTTCCATACATCAACTCATAAGGAAAGTGAAACACCACCAATTTTGGACTTCAGCATTGCAATTGCAAATCTATCTAAGTGTCAAGACTTGGCAAATTCTTCTAAGTGTTCATGCTATGCTCCCAAGCACATCCAATGTAGCATGGAAGAAGACTGAATTTATGCCAAGTTTTCTCTAAGTATCCCTACTACACTCTAGAGCATAGTAAGCATAGCCAGTGCTAGATATCAAATTCAAAATTTTCCCAAGTGTTGGGTTACACTTTAGAGCATAGCTAGCATAGCACTATAGAGAAGCCTCCAACAGCCTCAAAAAGCCTCTAGAGCTCAACATCAACCTTCACCTTGGCTCTAGCAATCCTCCAAGAAGAAATATCAACAATTTGCATTTCTCCTGTGCTGCCCATTTGTCCCAAATTGTACCTACACTCTAGAGTGTAGCGAGCATAGCAACTAGAGTTAAGAAATTTTCTGGCTACCTTTGGACTTTGAAACGTTTCTGAATTTTTCTCATAGCCCCACGTACTGCACTACCACATGGCACCCAATCCATGTTTTGTGCTAACCCTAGTGCTATAAATATCCCTCAACCCCTAACATTTTGATGATTGTCATTCCTTGGTAGCTTGCATTTCCCAATTGTTGAGATTCCCCAATGGTTGGCATTCCCTGACTTTTGGCATTCATTGACTATTGGCATTTCCAAGTGGTTGGCATTCCTTGGACATGAGAATTATTAAGCACTTAGCATTTGACATTTTGGTATCTTAGCACATAGCTTTGTGGGTGAACGAGACCCAGAGCACACCACACCAATAGAGAGGCAAAGTTTCATGTAACGGCCCACTGCAACCTCATTGCAACCCTACAGAACACTACATAGTATATTGTAGTGACCAACTCGAGAGGCATAGTTCATCATGGAGAGCACTAGACTTCATAGCCTAACACCACCAAGGCTATGACTATGCTTCCACTGTGCCTGTTGTACAGTATGTACCTTCTAAGACCCTTTTGGATGTAACTATACTCCCATTTGGGGTGGTGTTCCATTTCTCTCTCCTATTTCTAGCATTTTCTTGCATTTTTCTTACATCTTTCTATACTTTTTTCATGCATCATCACACTATTACATGTTGCCTGCATTTGCATTTTGGCTAACTACACCACTTCCCAGTTGCACCCACCATCCTGGTTACAATTGGCAAAGTTCCTATCGATCGATAAGACCATTTAGGACACTCCACCTCCATTTCTAGCAAGGCCCTCGAGCAGAGGTGGGGTTAAGGCTATGCATCCATTAAACCCTTAGTGATTCCAACCACCGATGTCTTTGATTGTTATAGTTTTTGTGTTAAAATGAGGGCTCACCATTTCCTTCTACATTTTCTGATTGTTGTCCCATGTGCGCTCTCCACCATTGGTTGGTGTAGATTGGTCCTAGTCATCGGTTTCCCTGGAACCCCGTAGGATGAAGGCCCAAATGTATCCATTACATTCAAAACTCTAAATTCTCTAGAGAGTGTAACAAGTTCTCAGAGCATAGCGAGCATAGCACCAAATTTAGCCATTTTTAGCAGCTTTCTTATTTAGCATCCTTTTTGCATTTTCATACTTAGCATTTTTTCTACATTTCAATACTCAGCCAATTTTCTACAGTTTTACACTTAGTCAATTTTTTTGTATTTTTCATACTTAGCCATTTTTTTGCATTTTTACACTTAGCCATTTTTCTACATTTTTATACTTAGCCATTTTTCTACTACCAACAAACTTAGTTATTTTTCTACAGCTTTTAAAATTAGCTATTTTCACAAATAGCAATGCTCACAACTTGATCTATGAACATGAATCTAGATCAACCTTCCACATTAGTGTCTAACACATTTGACACCAAAATCCACCCAAAGCATGCCATGCTAAGCCACAAACAATACAATTTTTTTGTGCCAAAATCCAAGTAGGATTACCAGTGTTTTCCTTGACTTGGAGGAAAAAAAAGACTATGAACAAGTCAACCAGGATGGATAGGAGTACAACCCCTCCTTGTTCGACATAATCCCACTCATGAAGTCCTACCACCAGCTGTTGTCCCAACCCATTCATGCAAATGAGCATGATGCAAGGACAAGCTACCAGAAAGCCTTATAGGAGGAAGAATATGGGTTCAATGTCTACTCCAAATGTGAGATCCCTCTCTACACTATCTTCCAATAACCGCTCCCTAGTACAGCCCCTCCTTAGTTTGGTCCATCCATCTTCTCCAAGATGGTAACCATGTTAATTCAGCCTTCCTTGCAAGCAACCACTACATTTTCCCAATCCTATTCTCATGTAGGGGCCACCTCCTAGCCCCAGATGACTCAAGCATCCTATGTTCCACTTGTCTCATCAACGCTCACAATGTTTATCCAACCCACTCATGTGTGGTCCACCTTAGTCACCACGTCCATTGCTTAGCCAACACATTAACTAATCTTGTCTGCTATGATGTTAAAGTAGCAACAACCATCTGCTATGATGTTAAACTAGTAATGACCATCTACTATGATGTTAAATTGGAAAACTCTACAACCAACAATCTGATCCTATGCTATGCAACCAACACAAGCACAACCAATGCAACTGGTTGGCACATCCCCAAGCTTGGATCAGGCATTCTAGTTGATCCAATGTTTGACGAAGGAGATCAACCAACTCAAAGCTACCTCCTCCAAAACCATCAAGATGATGGACTTCTATCAAGATGACCCCATAAGTCCTATGGTCCCACCCTTGACTCTCCCAACTGGGGTTCAATTGCCTCAACTCACCAAGTACAATGGTGAAGGAGATCCCAAAGCACACTTGGTCACATTCTGATCTGAGTGCCTACTCCTTCAAGCCTAGCCACACACCATCATACATGTGTTCCCCATGTCATTCACTGGTAAGGCCTTAGACTCGTATTGTCCACTACCTAAGACCTCAATTTCTTCTTTGGAGGATCTCATAAGCCAATTTGTAACACACTTTAGATACAACCTAAAGCCTAAAGTAACCCTTGACAAACTCATGTAGGTCAAGCAGGGGCCCCTAGAGCCCATGCCAAAATTCCTTCAACATTGGAATGCCACATTGAGAGAAATGATTGAACCCCTAGTAGAGACACAACTAATGGCCATCTTCAAGGGTGCAATAAATGACTTCATCAGGTTCAAACTATATTACCTAGCCCTGAAGCATCTCAACCAAGCCTTTGCCTAAATGAAATGCATAGAGGAGGTAGCATAAGCCAATAATGACCTAGCTTATGTCACCTACAAAAATCAAAAAGTGTGGAAGAAAAACACAATAGTGGCAATAGTGGCCACAAGCACAAAAGCAACCAACCAGGGCCCAATAGCTAAGCAGCCCAAGGCCCCAACTCACAAAGCTACCAACTCTAGTGCCAACACACCTACATCGATAGGGGCCATCCCAAGGCCCAACTTTGAGCACAAAGATTGCTCAAAGTATACCCCACTACTGATGAAGCCCTCTGAACTACTAGAGAAACTCTTAAAAGTTGGGCGAATCCAATATAAATACATATCAAAGATTGCTTACCAAAAACATAATAGGTACTATGAACTATTGAAGAACCCTACCTCAGTAGTACCAAACAAGCCCCCGGTCCCACAACATTTCAAACTAGACCAGTATTATCATTTCCACCAACTGTCTGGTCATAGTATGGACAACTGTCATGCTTTGTAGGATGATCTGCAAAGAATGATAGAACAAGGCCAACTAATGCTCAACGTAGCAAGCCAATCCAACGTAGACAATGCCTCCTATGTCATAAAATCCATTAGCATAGGTGGTAAGTTTAAACCTATGCAACAACCTTTTCTAATCTGTGTGCCTCCTAATAAGGGAAGGATCCCCTCAACCTCCACAAGCAAGAGGCCTTCCTTTGTTATCAAAGTGCCACCTTGAGCACCCACAACACCCTTTGTGGTCAAGGTTCCACAACAATCATCTACTAAGATGTTAAACTGGAAACCAAACTAATCATCTACTAAGATGTTCAACTAGCATGATGCAACAACAACAACTGCTAAGCAAAATTTCGTCATCAAGGTGCCACAATGAGTTGGCCCCGCAACAACTCCTAAACCATGATTTCTCATAAGGGTGCCACAATGTGATGGTCCCTCACCTACCCAAAGCCCAAAAATGGGTAACGTCTTGGTCCATCCTCCTTTAAGGGTTAACCCCACTAGAAACCTAGGTAGGCCTACCAAATGGTAATGCAAGATGATGAACAAGCACCTCGCAACCCCCATGGCTGAAGTAAAGGCCATAACTAGTAAGCAACAACTGAACACTAGGGTCTCTACCCCCAAGCAAGCCAAGAAACCTAAGCCTAAATCCCCTCTATGAGAGATCCATCTCTCAAGCTGCATGAAGGAAGTTAAGGCCAACATAATGGTTGATGACAAGGACTTTGTAGCTACACTAACCTAGGTAAACAAATCCTCAAGCAAAAGAACACAACATTGAGCTTGTACAACCTATTCATGATCTCATCTACTCACCACCAAGCATTGGCCTAAATGTTGGCCTCCATTCTTGTTATAGAGGACATCCTTGCATATGAGGCATCCATCCGTGCAATTATGTTGTCCCCTACACCACAAGAATTGAGTTCAACATCCCTAGCATTTCGCAATGATGCAGTTAATGTCAACCCCAAACGAAGGGAGATCACTACAACTCCACTGTCCATTAGCATATATGTTGGATAGTGCATGATCCACAGGGTCCATGTCAATGGTAGTGTAGCAACAAATGTAGTCTTGTACTTCATCATTGACAAGCTAGGCCTAGCAAACAAAATCAGGCTAGCCAAAATCACATGTCTAAAATCCTTCAATAGATCACACATCACTATTAGGGGTACAATCAACTTAGCCTTCATGGTAGAAGAGAAATTCCCCACCAGTGCAAATTTTATTGTCATAGAGGAGATGCCAGGCTTCAACCTAATCTTGGGTAGGCCTTGGCTAGCCCAACTACAAGCCATATCCTCTCCTATCCATCAAGAAATCCACCTTCCATATGAAGGTGGTCAAGTTATAATCCATGGTGATAATGCCTCCTCTCTGGCTATCCACAACATAGACATGGCGCAAGTGTCGAAGGTGGAGTTTCTTGATGGTACACATAAAGAAACCAATGCAACACCTAAGGCTATCCATGCCTAGTTAAGAAGAAACTATGTAACCAAGACTTCTCCTACTTGCCCCTTGCCTTTATTGGCCATGCATTTTTGGTTTTTTCTTGCATTGCATTTGTTCATGCATTTACATTTCACCTGCTTTTCTAGTTTACACACTACTTTGCTTTATTTATGCATCCATCCACTTAGCTTACACATTGCATTTGAAAAACATCAAAAATACATAAAAATAAAAAATACATAAAACTACAGAAAAACATGGCCCAAAAAGGCCTTAAACTAGCCCATGGCCCAGAATGGCCTAAAACCATCACTTTTTACATTGCTTTCCTTTCATTTGTGCATTTTAACTCTATTTATGATAGGTGCTACTTCATGTTGTTTTTCAAGTTGATTTTTGTAGGATCTTGCAGGCACAAACCATGAATATGCATGCAGCATCACACCTCACACAAATAAGGTAAGTACTTGTCCACCATGACACAAAAAACTAGCACAAAAATCCACTATGACTATAAACTGGCGCAACAGTCTACTATGACTATAAACTAGCATAGGTCATCCTTGATTCATGACGTTAAACTAGCATAATAGCTTATCCTTGGATCATGACAGTAAACTAGCACAACATCCATCATCCATTACGACATTAAAATTGCATCCAGTAGTCTGTTATGACTATAAACTAGCATATCATAGTCTACCAGAACCTTAAACTAGGTTCACAGTCTGCCAGAACTTTAAATTGGCATGTTTCTAATCTATTGGAGCACCTACCATTGGTGAAATCCTTGACACACATGCAGCATCATTGCCCTAGAACTTTCACTAGCTTCTCGAGCATTTGCAATAGGCTAACCATTTTATGCATTTCTAGCATCTTCCCACCTACCACTTGTAGCATCTTCACATCTAGCATTTGACTTACATTTCATGTTGTGTGCTTTTCTTGTCTTCTTGAAGTTATGTTTGTAGGATAAAGCCTTGGAGGCGATTGTGCAAAGATGCATCTCATTGCAGTAGCAAGTCATCACATCACTCCAATGTGCATAATTGGACTAGTTAAGCCACTCAAGAGTATACATCTCCCTCACCTTGTTACAACCTACACACATCTACTCCTTTATCCCAATATCCTCTCATCCCCCGCATACTCACAATTGCACATTCCTCTTATGCATATGCCCTGTGACACATATGGCATTCTCTTCACGTCAGTCATAGAACCCATGGTGAATGTAATGCAACTCATCTCATGGGGATCTTCTATTGGCTAGTCAAATCCCAAGTAGATGTAATGCAACTCATCCCTAGGAGAAAACACCTATCTTATAGATGCAACAAGGTCACATCAAAACAAAGTCCATCTACTCGATGGCCAACTTGCAGTTAGCATTTATTAGTAAGCTAAACCCAATGGAGGTTCACCTTACAGCAAAAGAAAAAAGAAGAAAAAAGAGAGAGAGAAAAATAAAAATAAAAAAGCAAAAACTCAAAAAATCAGAAAAATATAAAAAAAATAAGAAAACAAAAAAGGGGAAAAGCACATCCCCAAGAAAATTGATAGCACTGTAGTTTTGTAACCAACCCAACCTTGGATTGACTTTGACTCTCTCATGAGTACTCCTGCAAGAGGTCAATGTTTCATGGGCAACCCATTTCATGTCATGGTCACCATCAATTATGCTAACTTCACATTTTACATCATGATCCACTATTTTCTTTTCATTTCCACTATTTTCATTTCATCTCCCTAGCATTTTCTATACCCATTGTCCCTTAGCATACCCTTATTCCATTAGCACTCTTGAGCATGGTGAATGTCATCTGATCAAGTACCAACAAGTGATGTTGGTGCCACATCTGCTATGGTGTTTTGTGATTCTTTGTCAACGTCTCTTGGGCCACTCCTCCAAACATCAACAAATAAGGGCCATTGAAACACCACCAATTTTGGACTTTAGCATTGCAACTAAAAACTTGTCTAAGTGTCAAAACTTGACAAATTATTCTAAGTGTTGAGGCTATGCTCTAGAGCATAGTCAACATAGTGTGAAAGAAGACTAAATTTGTACCAAGTTTTCTCTAAGTATCCTTGCTAGAGCATAGCAAGTGTACCTAGTGCTAGACATCAAATTCAAATTTTATCTAAGTGTTGGGTTATGCTTTAGAACATAGCCAATGTAGCACTATAGAGAAGCCACCAACAACCTCCAAAAGCCTTCAGAGCTTAGCATCATACTGCACCTTAGCTCTAGCACTTTTCCGAGAAATAAGATAAAAAATTTGCATTTCTCCTATGCTTCCCATTTGTCCCAAATTGTACCTATGCTCTAAAGCATAGCAAGCGTAGCAACTAGAGTTAAAACATTTTCTAGTCACCTCTAGACTTAGAAATGTTTTTGAATTTTTCTCATAGTCCCACCTACCACACTGCCACATGGCACTTGATTTGTGTTTTCTGCTAACCCTAGCACTATAAATACCCTTGGACCTCCAATGTTTTGACAGTTGTCATTCCCCTGTGATTGGCATTCTTAAACAATTGGCATTTCCCAATTGTTTGCATTCCCCAACTATTGGCATTCCTCAATGATTAGCATTCCCCACCTGTTAGCATTCCTTGATGGTTGGCATTCCCCAACTATTGGAATTTCCTAACTATTAGCATTCCTAAGTGATTGGCATTCCTTGGACATGAGCATTATTAGGCACTTGGAATTTCACATTTTGGCATCTTGGCACTTAGCTCCATGGGTGAACAAGATCCAAAGCACACCACATTGGTAGAGAGGCAAAGTTACACATCACAACCCACTGCAACCTTGTTGCAACCCTGCAACACAGTACACTACAATGACTAACTCGATAGGCACGGTTCATCATAGTGAGCACTAGACTTCATGACCCAACACCACCAAGATTGTGACTGCACTTCCACTATGCCTATTGTACACTATGTACCTTCTAAGACCCTTTTAGGGTTAACTATGCTCCCATTTGGGGTGATGTTCCATTTCTCTCTCCTATTTCTAGCATTCTCTTGCATTTTTCTTGCATATTTCTATACTTTTTTTCATGCGTCATCATGCTATATTATGTGTTGCTTACATTTGCATTTTGGCTAACCACACCATCCCCTAGTTTCACCCACTACCCTAATTACAATCAACAAAGTCCCTATTCAATCGACAAAACCATTTAGGGCACTCCACCTCCATTTTCAACAAGGGCCTCATGTGAAGGTGGGGTTAAGGCTATGCATCCATTGATCTCTTGGTGATTCCAGTCATCGATGTTTTTTATTGTTATAGAAAGTATTTTATAGGAAATTTTCAAGTAGAGTGATAGGCCCATAAGGCATCATTGAGTTTTGTACTCTAATATATCCTATATCTACTAAAGATTTTAACAAGGATTCACATGATGTTCTTATTCATTACCTTAGCTTAACCATTTACTTGGGATGATAAGGTGTTATTAGTTTATGTTCCACCCCCAAGTGTCTCATCAGCTTCCTAAAAGTAACACCTATAAAATGAGTTCTATTATTAGAAATAAGTGTTCTAGGTGTACCAAACCTATTTTCCACTTGCTCTTGAAAAACCCTAGCTATAATTATTGATGTATAATTATTCATGGTTGCAACCTCTACTCATTTCATATAATAGTCCACTCTAACAATAATGTAACATTTTCCATTATACATGGATGTGATAAAATCCATAAAATAAATTTCCTAGGGATCACAAGATTATAGTAGCTACATCCATTGTTATGGACCTTCTATTGGCATTGCTCATAAGAGTTGGTAAAGTGATGTTCCATGAGGATTTTAATGATAGCTCTCCTTTCTACATAGTAGCCTCGACAAGGTTCTTTATGATCATCTTGAAGAATATTAAGTTGATCTTTATCAAGTGCACATCATCACATTAAGCCACCTAAGTAAATTTTATAAATATTTCCTTCTATCTCCATGTAGTGGTTGACTTATTAAAGTGTTCCATCTTCTTCCTATTCCATTCAATAGGGACCTCTTAGATGATTCAATATAAAAGTAAGTTTTCATACCATGGTGTGACTACATTTGTTATCATTTTTTTCCTTTACAAGAAGTGTCTCATTAGGAAATTGATTAAAGAGAGGCTCTTCATCAACCTTGTTATCCCATTATAACTAAGTCATATAATCAGCCATAACATTTTCAGTTTCTTTTCTATCTATCATTGTAAGAATAAAAATTCTACAAAATCACCACTCACCATATGATACAAGGACTAACCACTAGTTTATTAATGAAGAAGAGTAGTGCACTATGATCTTTCTACATAAAAATTGGATATTTAAGCATACAATACTTAAAATATTTTAAGGCATATACTACAACCGTTAGCTCCTTCTCTATTGTGATGTCTTTTAGATGTGCATCTACAATGAATTTAGTATGGATGTTTTTAATTGTTCAATTATATCAAAACTACTTTCAAGATAAAGTTAGATGCATCTATCATGATGTAAAATGGCTTAGACCAATTATTAGCTTATAGAATCTGTGAATTTACAAGTTTTTATTTTAGAAGTTTGAGTGTATGATTACCTTTCCTAGACTACATACACAATGCATCTTTCTTTATCAACTCCACCAATGGCTTTCAAATTTCAAAAAAATTCTCAATTAATCTTCTATGGTAACTTGTATTTCTAAGGAATGACCTAACATCTTTTATAGTTTATGATCTCTATGTTATTTCTTGGATCATGCTTATCTATTCTAGATCCACCTATATTTTCTTTTCTAAAATTTGATGCCCTAGAATAATTCCTTCCTAGTCCATCAAATGGCTTTTCTACTAATTAAGATTAAGATTTATATGAATGCATCATTTCAACATCTATTGTAAGTGATATAATACCTACTTAAAATTAGATCCATACATCAAGAATTCATTCATGAAAACTTCAACACCATTATCAATCTACTATTGAAAGATGCTAAGGATAAGATATTGGAAGATTAAAAATGCATTATAGATATTAAGGGGCATCTTCTTGTATGCAAAATTCCTCCAAGGATTTTTGAATGTGGTTTTTGCCTAATCTTCTAGGGATATTTGTATTTGATTATAGTCACTATATGTTGACCTTTTGATATGTCAAAGCCTTAAGAAAATTGTAAAGCAAAGGATGTTTCCATTATGATGTGTTTATAGGACAAGATTATGGACAAGGATTTCATAAGCAATGAGAAAGGACCTCATAAAGCAATGGAAAGAACAAATATTAGGACAAAGAATTCATAATAGGCATGGGCAAGAGCCTTACAAGAAAATTAGGAGCAAGAGAAAAGGACTGAAAAAAGAGAGCTACAAAAAGATGACAAATTTGGGGTTACAAGGACTCAAGGGAGTATGGATGAGTATGAAGAATTCAAGCTAAATATGTCCATTTGTGTTGATTTTTTTGTAGATAATTCTTGACTATTTTGACACATTTCAAAGTATTTTTTGCTCATTTTTATGAGTTTAGGACGTTATAAGGTCTATGGAAACTTGTTTGAAGGCATCTGAAGGCTTCCAACATCAAAACGAGCAATTTTATTTTTGGGCCCTATAGAGTACATGTCTACATGTAGATGTCTCCTCAAAGACATCTTCCCAGATACATCTCTCCTAAAGAGTATATGTTTTCCAAAAATAGGAGGCATCTACCCAGTTTTAAGGTTGATTTTAAGTAGATGTTCCAACTTTAAAGAAGACATCTACACTAGCCATTAAGTGACCATTGGACAAATTTCAAGGTGATTTTGGAAACATCAAGGCTATAAGAAAACTTCATTCCCTTGGGGAATGTCCAAGTTTTATGTACAAGAAAGAGTCAATATGAAGCAATCATTGTACATATTATTGCATTGTATTTGAGTGCTTCACTGTACTATCTATTATACTATTATAGGAATCCATCATGTTGTACCTCAAAGTACAAGAACCAGAAAAGTAGTTGCATCCTTTCCTTGTAATTCATATTTTTCTTTTATTACCCTATGCGGTTGATGTGCTTCTTGCAAGAAGGCATCATCCTTAAGCTTATCATGATCCTACAGGATTGAGTGTTAGTGTAGTGCCACAACACTCTAAAGTAGAGCTCAAGTTGTAAGTTTTTGGATCCTAGAGACCACATTCTAGGCTTGTTGGAACCTTGTGGAATTAAGTGGATTCATGATGTTGAATCACTCCATAGCAAAGCTTAGAGATTGTATAGGGTTTGATACACTTCAAACCACATTTTGAGAGGAGCAAAGTTTGAAGGTATACAAGTGATCTACCCTTTCAGTCTGGACTACCTAAGATAGGGAACCACATTAAAAGTGATGTGTGCTTTGTGTTGAAGAATGTTTAATTTGGGAAACTTATTCATCCCCCCTTCTAAGTTTAATGATCCTTAAGTTGTATAAGAGCCTAGTACTCTTGCTTCTACATCAACTTCCAAGAATAAACAATGGAGGGAATATCTTACACAAAGCCACCCATGTTTCATGTATTCAACTTCACCTATTGGAATGTGAGGATCTAGGTCCTCTTCAAATCAATGGAGTTTGAAGTATGGGAGTCCATCCTAGAAGGCTACAGACCATCCATTAGTAATGCCACAAAGACCATCAAGCCCCAACGCAAGTGAACACAAGAAGAAAGAGATAAGTTCATGCATGAATCAAAAGCTAAAAATTTTTTATATTGTGCATTGAATAAATCTAAATTTAATAAATTAGGAGAATGTAAAACAACCAAATAAATTTGGGAAACATTAGAGGCTACGTATGAGGGAACTTTAATAGTTAAGAAATCTAAATTGTTAGTCTTGAAAAGTAAGTATGACAAGGTTAAAATGAAAGAAGGAGAGAAAATAAAAGATTATTTTTCTAGAGCAATTGATCTTGTTTTGGCCATTAGAGGTACAAGTAAAGATCTACTAGAAAGAAATTTCATATTTAAAATGATTAAAACTCTTCAATCAGAATTTAGATCAAAAGTCACAGCCATTGAGGAAATTAGAGACTTTTCTATTCTAAAATTTAAAGAGCTTCAAAGTGCTCTTATTTCTTATGAAATTAACCTTATAATTGAATGGGCTATTCAAGAAAAATCCATAGCTCTAAAATCAGCCTCCAAAGAAAAGGAACCTGCTAAACAAGATACAAGCTACAAAGAGGAGATAGCTCTTCTCTTAAGAAGACTACATAGACTTATGGCAAGAAGAGGTAACAATTTCAATTAACAAGGGTCCAATCAATTTATAGATAAGGAAATAAATAGAACTTTTTCAAATTCTAACTTTGATTACTCTTCAATAAAATGTTGGGTATGTGATGGAAGAGGCCATGTGGCCTTTGAATGTCTAAGTAATGATAGGTTACAGTAGATGGATAGAAATGATGAGGAGATGAAGAAGACCAACTTCTATATAGGTTGGGATGATAGAAAGTAAAATGAGGAAGAAATGAATGATTATGAACAAAATTCATACCTCCTCTATATGGACCTTAAAGATGGTGATTTTGATACCTCAAATGATGAATTCGAAAATGCTAAAGAAAGGTATGAATTTATGTGCATTGTACTTTTATCACTTCAAAGTGTTTGCACTAAGTTGAGTAAACAAGTAAAAATTAAGAATAAGGATATTTCTTGCTTAAATTCAAATATTTTGAACCTCTCAAAATAAATCTCAAACCTAAGGACTAAGAATAAAGAGCTAACCAAGTCTTGTGAGCAAATAAAGGAAGAGCTTGCAAATGTAAAAATTGTGAATGAAAGGTTGGTTAAAGGGAAAGAGTCCCTTTGGATTTTCTTAGGACAAGAAAGAAGTCCACATGTAAGAGTGGGCTAGCCTGTTGTACACAAGATGAATCATCTACACCAACTTCATCTCAACCTAAGGCTACTCCAAAGAGTGAAGAATCAAGGAGCACTACATCTCAAACAAGAGTAGCTCCTAGGTATGATCACTTTAACTACTATAGGAAAGTGAGATGTTATTATTGTCATAAACTTAGGAATAAGCAATTGGAGTGAAATTTAAAATATTATCACATGAGCACTTGGTCATATCATAGAACTCATTGATCTTATTTGAACATGTCTAGAAAGTATTTTCATAGGGAAAAAAGGATAAACAAACAAATCAAAGAGAAGTCAAGAAATATTTGATAACTCAAAAAATGAGGAAGTTCAAAAAGTTTGGAGAATTAATAGGAAGGAACTTAAGAATGAGAAGACACTATCCAACCAATTTTTGAAAGGGATCCAAGCCTTCAAAATTGAAAAATTCTATGCAAGAAGAGAAACCCTGAAAGAAGAATCTCATTCTCTAGCACTCTAGGCACCTTAATTCTCAATTAAAATGTAATTCAAGGTAAGTCAAGGTAAGTTTTTATTTCCTTGCTTGCTAAGTATTGTGTCAGTACTTAATTTGAAGAACTAAGAAAGACTAAATTTTGTTGATGTGTGCTTACTCTAGGATGTTAGCTTCAATATTCCAAAAATGTAGATTAGCACTTACAAGAGAAGTTATTTAGTAGTGTTAGAATATTTGATTATGGTTTTTCTTGTAAATGTATGAGCATTATGTGATTAATCTTATAATTAACTTTATAAGGAAAATATGGGAAAAATAAGATTAATCACATTATGCTCATACATTTATAAGGAAAACCATATTTGATTCTTAACTTTATTTCTAAATGGCTCAAAACTAAATGCCTTATATTAAAATTTTATTTTACATTGTGCTTTCCTTCGATATCAAAAAGCCCATTTCTTTTGAAAGATTCAAGCATTTGAATTAGTATCTTTGATGAAAACCATGATTCTTCTAAAGAAAAATTTATAGAGGAACTATCAATACTATTAATAGGAGACTCTTGTCTCCATACTTGATCTTAATGTTGATTTGTAGGGAGAGCCTGTACCTAACCATCGATTCTCATCCAAGAGGCCACCAGTGTAGGGGGGTTCTTTTGAGGCTTTTGCCAAAACGCACTCAAATAGAAAAACTTCACATTCCAACTCCCACAACTAAATATAAGGAAAATATGGCGAAAATAATTTGTGATGTATTTCTTGTTTCCAGTATTTAAATTTGACATGGATAAAGAAAAATTGTTGTTTGAACATCTTATTAAGAATTTGTTCAATTATTTTTGAGATTTTTAGCATGATAAGTTGTGGTTTTTTTTTAACCTCTCTTGTAAGTGTTTGATCTAATTCTTGAAAGTTGAATAAGCATGTATTTACTCTCTTTCCATGGAATTTCTATGCCTTATCATTTTATTGATGCTTCAAAAGGAGTATAATTCTGGGTGATTATAGAATCATGAGATATTGGTTTATTTGTTACTAATGGCTTATTGGTTCAAAAATATAGGTTACATGATCCTAAATGCTTGAACTTTGAACTTAAACCTCTAGTTTTAAATACTCTCAAACATTAATTGAAAGGCTTGTGTTAGTTACATTGTGGATCATTAATTTTAACTTTGTTTATGAATAGATAAAGGGTAGCTCTTAATGAAATGTAGATATTCTTCATCAGCCTATGAATTTGTACTTAGGAATATATGTACTCCTTACCTAATTTTTTCTTCATTCACTAAATATTTTTATCTCTATGGGATTTTCATATGATGTTATAAATCAATGCCTTTCATGATCCCCTTCTTTTGGGTGCTATCCACAAGGGGAAAGATTTTTTATGATTTTTTTGTTATAAAGACAAGTTTTGCTCTTTATGGTCTCATTTTTAGATTTCATGTGCTCTCTACAATATATCTTGAAACCTAGAGCCATTACCTTAGTAATCAACATGACTATCATTAGAATTTATTTTTCTTGATTATTTCATTTTTTATCCTTTTCTGTTCATGTCCAAAAAGGGGGAAATGTGGTGACTAGCTATATTGCTATATTTTGTAATTTTGTGATTATACTAATCCATTTTCTTAAGTTTTGAACATTACCAAAAAGGGGGAGATTGTTGACCTTTTGGAATGTCAAATCCTTAAGAAAATTTTAAAATAAAGGATGTTTGTGTTATAATGTGTTTATAGGAAAACATTATGAATAAGGACTTCATAGAGCAATGGCAAGAACGAAGATTAGGATAAAGAATTCATAATAGGCATGGATAAGGACCTCATAAGCAAATTAGGAGCAAGAGCAAAGCACTCAAAAATGAGAGCTACAAAAAGATGATAAAGTTGAAATTACAAGGACTCAAGGGAGCATGGATGAGTACAAAGAATTCAAGCTCAATGTGTCTATTGGTGTTGATTTTATTGTAGATGATTATTTGCTATTTTTCCATATGTTAGAGTATTTTTGGCTCATTTTGATGAGTCTAGGAGGTTATAAGGTCTATGGGGACTTGTTTCGAGGCATCTGAAGGCTCCCAGCATCAATACAAGCAATTTCATTTTTGGGCACTATAGAGTAGATGTCTACATGTGGACATCTCCTCAAAGATGTCTCTCCTGAAGAGTAAATATCCTCCAAAAATAGGAGACATCTCCCATGTTTTAAGGCTGATCTTAGGTAAACATCCCAACTTCAAAGAAGACATCTACACTAGCCATTAAGTGATAGATGAATTAATTCCAAGGTGATTTTGAAAACATCAAGGCTATAAAAAGACTTCATTCTCTTGTGGAATGAGCAAGTTTTATGTGCAAGTAAGAGTCAACATCAAGCAATCATTGTGCATACTATTCTATTGTATTTGAGTGCTTCATTGTACTATCTATTGTACTATTGTAGTAATCAACTATTTTGTACCTCAAAGTACAAGGACCAACACATCAATTGCATCCTTTCATTGTAATTCTTATTTCTCTTTTGTTTCACTACAAGGTTGATGTGCTTCTTATGAAAAGGCATCATCCTTGAGCTTGTCAAGATCCTGCGAGATTAAGTATTAGTGTAGTGCCATAACACTATAGAGTAGAGCTCAAGTTGTAAAGGTTGTGGGATCCTAGAAATCACATGCTAAGCTTGTTGGAACCCTTTGGGATTAAGTAAATTCATGGCATTGAATCACTCTAGACTGGAGCTTAGAGCTTGTACAAGGTGTGGTACCCTTCAAACCACATTTTGAGAGGAAAAAATTCTGGAGGTGTGCAAGTAATCTACTCTTTAAGTGTGGACTAACCAAGTTGAGAAACCATGTAAAAAGTGGTGTTTTCTTTATGTTGAAGAATTTTTAATTTGGGAAACTTATTCATCTCCACTCTCCCTCATCCCTCCTGCACCCCCCACCGCGCCCCCTCCCCCCACCTTCTAAGTTCAACAATCCTCACTATAGTCATCTAAAAGGTTGTAATACCTATTACCTATAACGGTGTACAAAACTTGGTTCAAAAATGACAATGGGAAGTAATCTTTGAAAATTGCATTGTTTAATAGCCAAAAATTTATGTAGATCCTTCATTGTCATCCTTTCTTTGGCACAATAATGAGTGTGCTCATCCAATCACTATTTCCAATAGGATAGATGAATCTAGCCTTTAGGAGTTTCTCAACCTCCTTCTTAACTACTTATTTGAGATTGGAATTTAACCTTCACTATGACTATATTTTAGCCTTAATGGTAAGATCCGTTTAGATCTTATGTTGACATATGCATTGATCAATACATGTTATTTCATGATATGACCAAGCAATGTTTGTTGTCTATTTTTTCACAACCTTCAAAGGTTTCTACTTTTATTCTTTCATGATCTAAACATTCATAATTATTGGTTTATCATTGTTTAAGAATACATACTTGAGTGTAGCTAAAATGTCTTTAGTTTAATAGTTTCTAGTTCAGAAATTTATGGAATTTGCAGCTCTTCCCAATTCATGTTTGCTTCCTATTAGTTCTTTTCATGAAAGATTTGGTATTTAAGCTATCCCATCTCATCCATTGAGTTAATGTAGGTACTTGTGAGGACCTCTACTAGTCCCATGCATATTGTAGAATTATAGCTCTCTTTTAAAGTTGACCAATGGATGCCATTTTGCTTTGTTGTTACTACATACATGCACCTTTGTATATTTACTAGTTTAGAACATGATCTGCATGTTGTAATAGTTCTTTTTTAGATGGCCCACCCTATCTCACTATATGCAATAAATGGAACTCTATTCTTCTTCACAATTCCATGCTCATTTTCCTTGCAAATTTCTAAGAACAAGTCTTTAATTCTTAGCTTGGCATCAATTGTGCTTAAACAAGCTCTTCCCATAATGATGGGAAAGTTCCCATTATGGATATCTAACAGTATCATCAAAAAATTAGTAGGGTGTGATCAATTACTAGTGGTGGTCACAATGTCTTTCACTATTCCCAAAGGAATAATGATGGACTAGCCTAAAAGCTCCAGTCTAACATTATATTTCTTTAGTAGTGACAAGTTTCATGCTTTATACATTACTTGAGAAATCATGTTATCTCTAGACTTTGAATTTAGTAGCACCTTGCATGGTGCATTTTCTGCAAGCTGAAAATAAATCAAGGGACTTCCTAGATTAGTTTTTTTCTAGCAAGATATTTTACCTTTATCTAGTCTATAATGGCAAATGTTAGCTTGATAGTTTGTGCATTTTAAGAACTCTGATTTAAAGGTAGATTAGATGTCATCTAGAAGATTGTTGTTTAGAATCTATAGCCATACATGTATATGAAGGTTTAGGCAAGTAGGCTAGTCTAAAGAATGGACATTTTCAAGGCTTGTGCTTAAGACCACTTGACTTACAATTCACCTACAAATTTACTACTCTTTTGGAATTCCATTGTTATGATTGTTAAGGAATTTCTCCTTTCATTAGTGGATCAAGTGATAAAGGATTCAAGGTATGAGCCTAAGAGTGTTGCAAAGAATGAGGAGTATAAGAAGAAGGATATTTAGCACATGAAGTGACAAGCCAATAATACACTAGAGAATAATAATGGTAAGTAGAAACATGTGCTAGAGTCACTAGGAGATATAGTTTGTTATGCATAATACTCGTATGGACTAAGTTACTTGTAGGGATACTGCTACCTTGGTTATGACGTCCCCCACAACTATGGATTTTTCCATTACTAGTAGTACTCTTGAGCTTAAGGTAAATCCCCACTTGGATAGTATTGTTATTGGTTATAGTACTACATGTTGTTGCCTTGAGGATAAGGAAACATCTTGGGTATCTATCTCTTGATGAATTCTCTACCTCTAAGGCATAAAATCCAAACTTCTAAAGATGTGACATAACTGGGCAACAATCCTATGGATGTTCATATCAGCAAATGTTACAACCATCATCTTTAGATCTAGAATCTATAACCTCCACAACAATAGCTACTTTTCCATCCCCACAACATAAAGCTTACCTCCAGTAATAAGGGGATCGAAGAACAAGGTGAATCAGGTGAGCAATTTGCAAGTTATGGTGCTTGGAAGGTCTTTGGGCTCTGAAAATGGCAAAAAATCCTCTCTCATTTGTAAGTAAATGGTGAAAATTTGCTAAATTTCACACATATTTATACTATTTTTATGTTGCGTCAACAGGGATGCATCAACACAGCTATTTGAAGGAATTTTTCCTAAGGAAAAACTAAGGATTTTGGAAGAGTTTGAGGATAAAATGAAAGTCTAAATGAAGCCAGAAGAACCTAGAAGGATTGAAAAACATGAAAGAGGGTATGAAATTTTTTGGAAAAAGGAGATTTAGAGTAAAAAAATATCCCAAGGTGGTGCAAAATTGGATGTTTATGTGGTGACATGAGAGGATCAATTGCAAGATGACCAAGGGATAACAGGTTTAACTAAACATGAACAAGGAGTATGCAAGTGGATCCTACATAGAGTAGGCTCATGTCATTAATACCCTTGCATGCCCTCATACCAAGGAGTCTGTAGGCACCAAGGATGATGAATGATCATTGACAGTTAAAAATTGATGTTGTGAATACAATTGGAAAGGAAAGATTGTGAGTTCAATTCTTGATCCTAAAATGTTGACTTCCTTTTTTTATTTATATTTTTTATTTAGATTTAATTAAATAATTTTTTAATTTTTTAATGCATGGATAATGACAATATCTCCTAAACTATAAGTCTAATCAGGATGTAATTTGTACCATTGGAATGCAAGAAATCATCAAGGATTATGATATACCAAAGTAGAAAAATTAATTGACCATAATAGGAGGTAGTGAGGTGATCAATGACAAGAGTAGAGGGATGGGAGAAATAAAATGATAATGGAGTCTCACATCCTAGTGATATGAAGTCCTTGCAATGTGTGTGATTAAGATGATTAGATACTAGCCCATTCTTAGTTGGAACTAAGTCCATCCATATTCACTAACTTCACATTACCAGCCCATTCTTAGTTGGAACTAAGTCCATACATATTTACTAACTTCACATTACCATAGCTTGACCAGCCAACCAACAAGAGTTCATGAGCATACCCAAAGGACAACCACCACTCAAAGTATAGAAGAAAAGAGAGGTACGAAGAGTGAAAGGGCCTTAGTTAGAAGGATGTCTTCAAGCATAGGTAACATGTCTTTCTAGCCCCATAACCAATGCTTGTAGTTCATTATTGTGTCTAAGGAGTGTTCTTTGAATTTTCATGTTTTTCTTTTTTCTTTTTTTCCATGGGAACCATACCATGCAAAGGCATGCTTCCTATTATAGGTTGCTAGTAGGAGTGATGAGAGACCAATGAGAATATCCAAAAAACTCAAGAAAGAAGTTGGTATAGAAGGTGAAAAATCCCCTTGCAGCCACATCCTTATTCATTCCACTTGGTCTATTCCAAGTATACTAAGTATTAAGATCATTGATTCTTTGTAAGTTGTAATCAGGAAAGGATCTCATGCTTCTAAGATGAAAAACCCCATAGAATTAAGTGGAATGGATGGATGTTGTAGGCTCACTGCCTGATAATATCAGAAAATTAATGCTTCATTAATCAATTTCATAATCCAAAAACAAAATATAGTCATTGAACATTCAATCCAAAAATTAAGTATAATTTTAGATGAGCTTCTAGTAGTAGCAGTTGTGGAAAAAGTGCAAGATTCCTAATGAATAGCAATTAAGAAAACAACACGTAAGGGAAAATAAACAAGAAAAAATATATAAAATAAGTTGCACAATATTTAAGAAAATTATACATGTATAAAGAATAATGCAAAACAAAAAAGTTAAAAAATTAATTAGCTATCACAGAGTCTTAACATGGGTGGCCATCTCTCCCACACTTGAGTGGAAAGGAGGAAATCCAAAAGATAGAACATGACTGTCCATCATTTTAGATGTCCATGTTACTGATTATCCTTGGTTCAAGGAATAGTTTCACTTGTTGAATGTTGACTAGTAATTTTTTATGAGGGTTGGAAGGGTGATCAATTGTCATGGTCCCAGATGCAAAAGGTGCATGAATAATATAAGGTCCTTCCCATAGCATCTAAAATTTTATGTGTTGTGGTATGTGCATGGGATTCTAGTAAAGAACCTTATCTCCTAGTTGGAATTTAACTTTTCTTATCCTTAAGTCATGACATTATTTGATGTGTGCCTTGTGCACTTCATTCATGGACAAAGCTACTAATCAATTCTCATCTAGCACATTTAGTATCATTAATCATTCTTTTCAGGCTAGACTCAAATTAAGGTAAAGTTCATACGTCGTTGATAGTGTATATAGCTCTACTTGAATTGGAAGAGTTGGTATTTTCCATACACTAACTCATAAGGAGAATAACTGATAAGAAGTTTCCAAGTTGACCAATAAGCCCATAGAGCATCATTAATGTTTTTTCTCTAGTCTTTCCTATATTTGTTAACCATGTAGGTTAGTATTCTAGTTATTTCCCTATTGGTGACTTCTACTTGACTGTTAGCTTGGGGATGGTATGGAGTTGTGAGTTTATGTTTCACCTCCAAGCATTACATTGGTTTTCAAAAATTTTCACCTATAAAATATGTTTCTTTATCAAAAATAAATTTCCTTGGCAAACCAAACCTATTTACCACATTCTATTGTACAAACCATGCTACTATAGAGGATGAATAGTCCATGATGCCAATAGCTTCAATCCATTTGGTATAGTAGTCAACTACTATGATGATGTACACCTTTCCATTAGACATGGGGTTGATGGACCTAATGAAATTAATGTCCTTATGGTTGAGTCCACTGTTGGGGCCCTCCCATCCATACAATTATCCCTCCATCTCATTGACAACGTTCACACAAGCAGGTGAACTAATGAGCATTCCTAAAGATGATTGGCCAATAATATCCTACCATGAGGATATTAATGATCATTTTTCTCCCAAAGTAATGGCCCCCACATGAACCTTCATGATCATCCTAGAGGATTCAAAGTTGATAATTGTTATGCATGCACCATCGTACCCATCCATTGGTGAAAGCCTTGTAAAGATTAGCACATGATTTCCATGTAGTGTTTGGCTTGGTAAAGAAACTATTATTTCTTCCTATTGTCCCATTCCTATGGCATCTCCTAAGTGAGTATATAGAAGAGTATTTTATCATACCAACTAGGATCTTTAGGATTGTAAACTTCAACAACTTTGGCAAAGAGGTGTTCATCTAGGAATTGGTCAAATAAGGATCCTTCATCCTCTATGTTGTCTCATCCTAATCAAGACAAGTGGTTTGTAACCACATTCTTGATTCCCTTTCTATCCATCATGGTGACATCAAACTCCTATAGAATTTTTCACCATCATATGACACAGGGACTCACCTTTGGTTTGTTCATGAGGAACCAAATAGCACTATGATCTGTGTGCATGAAAACTTAATATCCAAGCACATGGTGCCTAAATTTTTCTAAGGCATACACCACTACCATGAGCTATTTTTCTTTAGTGACATAGTTCAATTGTGCTCTCATAATGATTCAGCTTACATAATGTATGTAATAGGGATGTTTCTCATCATCCAATTGTGTAAGCATGACCCCCAAAGCATAATTAGATGCATCTATCATAATATGAAACATCCTAGCCTAATCTAAAGCACATAGAATAAGAGTTTCTACCCTAATTGTTGGAATGCATTCTTGCATTCCCTCATCCAGTGGAAAGGTACATCCTTTTTGGTAAGCTCAATTAAAAGCTTAGTAATTTTAGTGAAGTTCTTAATGAATTGCCTATAATAAATAGTATGGCCAGGAATGACTTTACATCTTTTACTATTTCAATTTTTCTAGGGATTCCTTGGTTGAACCATACCTTTTTTAGGTCCACCTTGATCCCTTTACTTTAAATTTTGTGCCCCAAAAAAATACCTTCATAGACCATTAGATGGCTCTTTTTCTAATTGAGTTTTAAGTTATTCTTCACACATCGTTGAAGTACCTACTCAAGATGGTCCAAGGATTTCGTGAATGTAGCACCATAGGTAGAGGAGTCATCCATGAAGACTTCTATCCTACTATTAATTTATTGTTGGAAGATACTAGGGACCAACTATTGGAATGTAGCAGTTGCATTGCATAGACCAAATGGCATCTTTCTATACACAAAAGTCTCCTAAGGACTTGTGAATGTAGTTTTGGCTTCGTTCTCTAGTTCAATCTAGATTTGGTTATAGCCACTTTAACCATCAAGAAAGCTATAATAGTAATGTCCTACTATGGTATCCAATACTTGGTCAACAAATCATAATAGAAAGTAATCCTTGTAAGTTGCCATGTTCAATAGTTGAAAGTCTATATAGATTCTTCACTTTTCTCCTTTTTTGAAAATAATAACAAGTGGGCTAACCCATTCACTATCTACAATTAAGTAGATGAACCCATCCTTAAGGAGTTGTTCAACCTCCTCTTTCACAACCTACTTTAATTTAGGGTTCAACCTGCATTATAGCTACCTATTTAGCTTAATGGAGGAGTCTGTATAGATACGATATTGGCATATCCATGGATCAAATCTTGTAAGTTCATGATATGACTAAGAAAAGGTTGTTGGTCATTTATTCGCCACCTTCAATAGTTTCTATTTGTGTTTTGAAGCAAGTTTGACATTAATGATAGCCTACTTATCATTTGATGAGTAGTGAGGTACCCCTCTACTCAACCATATGAATCACAAATGTTCATGCACAATCCAGTCAAATTCCATGGATGGGACTAGTTGTGGTATCTATATTTTTATGCTCTGATTACAATTCACTATCTTCTCACTTAGACTAGTGGTAGTTTTGTCACATATAGTTTAGTCAAAAGTGAGGCATATGATGTTGTCTAATTCTATGCTACTCCTAATGATGATAAAGAGATGAATTAATTAAGCTACTAAACAATGGAGAGTAAAATCTAAACTAGCCTATGTGTGATGAGTATTAGCTCTTAATCATCTATACACACCTTGGACTTCATAAGACTATTTCTGGGATTTCCAAGCATATGTCACTGGGTGTGCCAAATGATGCACTACTGGATTACCAGCTACTTACACTTAAGCACTTGTGACTAAGGCATATGCATTCCACTTAATGATAGGAATAGTAAATAGCAATAAATGGAAATGTTAACTAAAGAAAATAGTAAATAATTAACAATTAAAAGTAATAATAATCTAAGTGGATGTTGCAATGATGGGAGTAATCAAGATCTTTATTTCCAATCATGTAACATGTCCAAGTACATCACACTCAAACAAAGGTGTTGTACGATTACAAATATCACACTATAGGCACGCACTAGGAAAATAAGAGGACTAAAAAATAATCTACAAAGAAACTAACTAAAAACTGAAACTAAAACTATTTCTTCTATATCTCAACCATGCACCCCAAGTGTTGTATTTATAGCTTAGCACAAAGGAGACAATATTGGATATCTGACACTGCTTCCTAGGCTCTGATATTAGGCATCTAACATCGGGGCTCCGATATCAAGCATCCACTATCAAGGTCAATAGATTCATGACTCATCATACCCTCCACAACTAAATGAAAACTCATCCTCAAGTCAAAAAATGAGAGACAAGTTCTTTACAAAATATTGGGAAGGTATGGGATTATTGACTAACTTAAACAACAAATAAAATAATTAACTATTAGATCTCATGGTGGTGATTTACAAAAATTGGGACACAATATTACAAGATGCGAAACTGGGAAACTCATGTAGTGCCCAGAGGCGGTGGCTCCTCCATTAGATGCTTCCCTTTTTCACCAGGCTTGTAAAATTTGTAATGATCAAGCAATGCCTACAAATTTTCCTCTTTTTTCCTTGGGTTGTATACCATCCAACTTACTGAACCAATGTGTGTTAGTGCTAGTATGTTCCAAGGGCATAGCAATTGTAGGAACATCTTGTTGGCCTTCACATACCAGGCTACAAACTATCATCGTTCTTTCTCAAGGGCCCTAGCTTTCTCTCTTAATTCTTGATAATTTGTTAATCTCCTAGCTAGGTCTAAGGAAACATCCTTCTATCCATGGTAGCTAGCTTTAACCACCTCCAATTTCGAGTTTGCTATATGGAGCTTTTGCAAAGCATCTTTTCTATCTGCAAACTCTTTCTCATATAATGCATAAGTGGCTGCTACCTACTTCTCCAGCTTGCTGTGAGGACTACCTATTGTTAACATGGCATGGTTGGCATATCTGAGGTTAGCCAATGCCATGTATTCTTTTAAATCTTCAATCTATAGGTCTTTATTCCTTACTTTTGCTTGGTGGACCAAGGCATAGCTATCCAAAATTAGCTAACACTCAGGATTTTGTGCTGATAAGGATCTAATGTGGGCTTTAGCCATCTAAATCTCTTTTTCATTTATATGCTTATACATGCCTACTTGGTCATAGAAGTTTTCCTTTAATTTTTCATGCTTCTTGGCCTCTTTCTACCACATGCTAATTTCTATTACTGATTTTTGTCAAATAGCATAGACCTCCTCCATTGAGAGGGTTCTATTTTCTTTGGCCAATCTATTGATGTCCTAGTCGACCCTCACTAGTTGTTCTCTCAACTGGTGGACACTTTCCTCTAGAATATTCTTTTCCTTTTCAACTATGCTCAACCTTGAATTCTTAGCAGCAAGCTACTTCTTTTCTTCTTGAGTGGTAGTCAATGCCTTCTTGTAAGCATGGGACTATTCATCAATAATAGAGGCATTCTAGACCACTTTCTCTTTTTCTTACTCAGTAGCTACACTATCCTCAATTATCTTGGCCAACAGCTCTATCCTAAATTGTTCTATCTAGTCAAGTGCAAAAAAATGGGTAGGATCCTATCATTTGGCTGTTAGGGTGGCCAACTCTTGTTGTAATCTTTGCACTTCTACTTTTGCATGTTCTACCCTAACTTCATCCATGAACAAATTTCTTTTAGTGATAATGAGGTCTAAATGTGCTATAGTGACATCACTAGGGATGTCAAACAAAGTATCCATCACTTGCCTCATCTGCAGCAATTGATCCAATACATACTCATGCACAACAGGAGTCATCAAAATCCCGGCTAGCATTTGTGCACCTCTAGCCCAAGTCAAATCCATGTACCGCATCCTGATGTTGCAATGATTCTTTAAACATAGGCACATTTAATGATTCTTTAATATAATCAATTATTACCTATGTTGCATGTACCGCATCCTGATGTTGCATTGCCACAACTATGGCACCTTCTCTAGTTTCAAGCATCACTTAGAAGATGCAAAATTTTCAAAAATTTGCTTGGACCACTAGGATTCTCCTCTTGATAGTAATAAGATCTCTTCCCTTGTTAGATCAATTGAAATGGTGGGTTGTACAACACCATTAATTACATTAAAAAGATTGGACTCAGCTCTACTTCGCCAACTGACAACTTCAGCAATTTTTTGTAGATGGCTTATTAAGGATCTATAATCTTGCAGTGGTGGTGGTCATGGAGCTTTTGTTTCTAGAAATTTTTCAGGCTCACATTATACTTCTACTTCAGGCTCTACTTCCTTCTCCAGTTCTTATTCTTCACCAAGATCTTTTCTTGGTGTGGCAAGTTTGAGCAACTCTATGAATGAAGCATTTTGAGCCTTTCTGAGGACATCATTTGTGTACCCTATGATTTCAACATACTTGCATAGCCTCCTGATTAGGCAAGGGAATGGGAGTATTGGCTTCCCCACCTTTTTCTCCTTGAACCATCTTTGAATTTCAGTAAGGTAAAATTGGGAAAGGTTGACCATGTATTTACCCATTAAGATATCACTTTCCCTTACCGCATATGTTGAAATCCTATTAAGTCTTTTGGTTTAAAAACGATGGTATGTACCAATCTTAAAGTATGTCCTCTCCTCTAGAGTTAGTTCATTATATGTTTTGTATTCCTTGCCATATGCTCGTTTCAACAATAGTTCTCTGGTGTTGGGATCATATCTGGTGGAAAAATGCGCTACCTTAGCCCCTTCATTTGGTAGATTAAGCATCATTGCAATTTCCTTAATTAAAAAATAGATATTAACTTCAAAAATATTTATAATGGTTCCTTCGTATTTATTGTGCTAGAATTGGTGAGTCTTGCCAAGGTACCATTTGCCATTTTCCGAAAGAATGGGCCACAAGGGTGATGCCTGAAGTTGCGTTCGAACCACTTCTAGAGAAAACTCCATAAATGGGCCAAAATCCATAAATGGAACAAACATGAACTTTTCTTGAATGTCCATGAGGTAATCAAGAGGCAACATGAGACATTGTCCCTACACAAAAGCTAGTGGTTCTGCGGCCTCTCCTTGGACCAACTATCTAATAGTATGGGCCTCTTGATGGATATTGAAAGATTGGGCTTCCTACTCTTCATGTTCTACCAGTTCACCCTACTGTCTCCTACCACCTCATAGATGTTTGGGTGTTCTTTGTAAAGGTTCTTCCTATGCACCTCTTTTGGAGACCATCTACAATCAAGCAAAGATCAAGTGATACTAAGGTTGTATTTTTATCATTAATTAATTTATACCTTACTCATTACCATAGTTCAATAAGTTCTTAGTCCATATGACTACAGAGTTAGAAAAAATTTCAAGAAAAATCCTCAAAAAGTGTTTATCTCCTCATGCAACCTTACATAGTTGATTTCCTTTTTTCTTATGTGTGGCTTGTTATGATGGTTGTGGTCCCTTGGGTGGAAAAATTAAGGTTTTTGGCATTAATAGAATTGATTATTCATGATAACACCTACAATTTTTAACACTCTTACCCTTATAATACCTTCTAGGAAATAGCAAATTATCATTAATTGGAACAAGTTTTCCACGTGAGCACACCCCCCACCCCAATGACTAACTTGAACAAATTACTAACGCCTCTAGCAACATATGATGAGAATGAAGTTTGTGCACTATGGGGGTCATATATAGAGGTTTTGTACAACCCGATATCGAGTATCCAACATTGCATCTGATCCAATATCAAGTAGTCAATATCGGGGTCCATGAATCTGTAGTAAGTGGGGTAACTAAGTATGGAAAATAATGCTTTGGGATTGGTTGGAAGGTTTGAAGGTAGGTCCATTATTCTGGATAAGTAGGAAATCAGATGAAGGCATTGGAAGTGGTTGAAGGTGGAGTCATTGATGTGAAAAGCACTAGAATGAGCAAGAAAAAGGGCATTGAAATTGAGGTTGTAGATGGATTAAGTTATATGAGAAGGAAAACAAAAAAATGTAATAGTTAAGCACTTGGAAAGTGAAGAATAATGTGGTTGTGTTAAACTAGTAAAAGTACCAAAAGGTACACAATTGGATCCTCCCCAAAGCAAGCATCAGCCATTAATTCCCTTGTGTAACCACATCTAAAAATGTCCATAGGCACTAAAGGGGTTGAATGCAATGCATACCTGTGAAACAAAACACACATGCTAAAACCACCAATTTGAGATAATAACTCTATGTTACATAATCCCACAAGTTATGATCACCCAGATAATGAGATAAGATTAATTGTAGAAAGGATTGTAGAAATTAGGACATGAGGTGTCTTACCATGGGCATAATGAAATCTTGTCTATCATTAATGGTTAAATAATCATGAGTCCTTCTTTCCAAGATTCAAACCAAGTCCACACGACATTGAAGTGGCATCGCATCATTTCATCACATTAGTGGACAACCATAAGACTATCATTAGTTGCGAGGAGTAACTTCACTTGATGTTTTTTCCAAGGGAGGAGCTTTATTATGGCACACATTTTTTTTCTTTTTCTTTTTTTTTTATTCTAAGAAGCCTCCAACCTTCAAGAATGGGTACATGTCTTTCTAGTGGGGCCCACATAAGTTTATTTAGTGTCGTTTTAGGTTACTCTTACTCCCATTTTTTATTAGATCTACAAGGATATCATTACAACCTCAGCAACATGATAGAACATACAGACGTGGCCAAAGAGAATTCACAAATCCCCTTAATGCCACACCCTTTACATTTTTCCTTAGTTTTGCACTCTTCTACCTAGACACAATGATTATAAATTTATTATTAGGTTGGATGATGGAAAAGAATATCATTATGACTAGGGTAAGGACCTGTTATTAATGGAATGAGTGGATGGATGGTGTGGTCTCAATGTCCAAATAATCAGTCCCTTTTGACTTGACAACATAGAGAAAACCTCACCTCAATGGGCTACATGATCATTTTATTCAAAGGTGAGATTACACAACAAGGAAAATGAAAACATCAAATATAAAAAATTGGAAGAAATAGGAAGAATTATTTCAAGAAATAGGAAAATGACAAAAAATTGTAAACTAAAAAGATCAAAAACACTTAAGAATCTTGAATCTTAGAATGGGGGGTAACCCACACGACTAAACATTTGGTCATGACAAGGATTAATAAGTGGATAAATAGGATCCATGCATGTATGAAACATTGGTAACCATTCATGCCCTAGCCACTAGGTGTCTGTTGGTGGTTTGGTGGCTGGGTAGAAAAATTGTTGGTCACACACTTGATTGTTACATGTATGGTGGGTCAAGGTATGATGTGTGTTAACATTATGGATTTCTAACCCATGATTGCACCCTTGATCATGATATGATATGCATGAATTTGTTTATCTTTTCACACTATTAGATTCATGGTTTGGGTTTGGGATTGGAGTAATGATGGATGGTGATCCTTGTGTATGATCAATGGATGTCAATTATGAAAAGGAAGGTGGTGCACAAGATTGGTGTTGTGCTAGTTTAGATGATGTCGTGAATCCATGTGTGGTTCTCTTCAGCTTA
>MNCI01002112.1:363031-378638 GCA_015680685.1 Gnetum montanum | reverse complement strand
GGAAGAGGAAATCTCCCAAGCATGTTCTTTTGCACAAACTTTAGATTAATCATATCTCTCCTTCTTTTTCCACATGCTCGATTAGCTCTCAGATTTGATGGGCTTGGAGATCGTATAATTGCCCTAGGGAATACATCCCAAGGTCTCCCTTCTTTCATTACGAAGTCCATCTATGATGTGGAAAAGTTGCCTCTCCTCAGAGAAACCATGGCCTGGGCATCTATTCAGTAAGGAATAATATCTATCTAAGGCCATGTCCAATGGTTCATGTTGTTCTTGCTTCCACTCTTAGATCTATCTCCTCAAGTTGAACACCCTCGCATAGGTTTGGTATTTCTCGTTGAAAATTTCTAGCATTGTGAACCATCGTTGGATTTAATTCAGTCTCAACGATCTATACCACACTTTGTCTTTATCAATTAGTGTCCTCGAAAAGAGTTTAATCTTTTGCCACCCACTTTCAATGTTGTAGAAAGCACAAGAATCATGGAAGGATTGTAAATGATGTTGTGAATATGAATCATAGCCTCTTGCAAATTTAGAAATATTACCCATATCAAGCCTAGGTAGATGACTCCTTTGGTGATGCCTACAAGATATCTTAACAGCCTCTATGATATGCATTAGGCTCTTAGTGGCTAACAAGGGTTCATCATCATCAAATGGGTTGTGAGGAAAATTTCTATCTCTATTTTTTTGATCGTGATGATGTTGTCTATGTTCATTGTGACATCTTTGAATTTTCCCATGGGTTCAATTTCGATTTTTACTCCAACCCTTTAGTGGAGCCTTATCTCCATACCTATGTTCATCTTCATTAGAACTAGACATTGAAGGAGAAGAGACAGATGAGGAATTGAAAGGTTTTCCATGGCTACTATGGTGTTCTTCAAGGTCCTTTAATTTATCATTTCTAGGTTTTGAGGAGGTCTTAGGCCTTGAGGCATCCCCTAGTTTAGGACTTACGTCATCTCCTCCAAGATTGTCTATCTTAGGTGAATGTAGTCTTTGAGTGTTACCAAGGTGATCATGAACATAAGAAATCCTTACATAAAGTTGTTCACTCCAATTTTCTTCATTGTATATCTTGTTATTTCTCAAATGAATGCTTAGCTATACAGTGCACTATCACTTCCATGTGAGAGAGACATTTTTGTTGGTATATGGTGTGTGTGAGTTAATATTTTTTGAAATATATATCGTTAATACCTTTATAGTGATCATGTATAATATAACTAATCTAGATGACTAGCATCATCCCTAGCAATAGTGCCAATGATGAGCAATGAGGTGCCCCTACACTCAACCATAAAAATCACAAGTGTTCATGCACAATCCAGTTGAATTCTATGGATGGGAATATTTGTGGTATCTAGATCGTTATGCTCTGATCACAGTTCACTATCTTCCCACTTGGACTAGTGGTAGCTTTCTCATGTATGGTTTAGTCCAAAGTGAGGCATATGATGTTGTCTAATTTTATGCTACTCCTAATGATGACAAAGAGAAGAATTAATTAGGCTACTAAACAATGGAGAGTAAAATTTAAAATAGCCTACGTGCAATGAGATTAAGCTCTTAATCATCCATACATGCCTTGGACTTCATCAAACTACTTCTGGGACTTCCAAGCGTATGTCACTGAGTGTACCAAATAATACATTGCTAGATTTCCAAGTACTTACACTTAAGCGCTTATGACTAAGGCATACTCATTCCACTTAATGACAAGAATAGTAAATAGCAATAAATGGAAATGTTAACTAAAGGAAATAGTAAATAATTAACAATTAAAAGTAATAATAATCTAAGTGGATGTTTCTATGATGGGAGTAATCTCAGTCTTTATTTCTAGTCATGTAACATATCTAAGTACGTCACACTTAAACAAAGGTGTCATACGATTACAAACATGACACTTTGGGCATGCACTAGGAAAATAAGAGGACTAAAAAATAATCTACTAAGAAACTAACTAAAAACTAAAACTAAAACTATTTCTTCTATATCTCAACCATGCACCCCAAGTGTTGTATTTACAGGCTAGAACAGAGGAGATGATATCGAATATCCAACATCACTTCCTGGGTCAATAGATTCATGGATCATCATCATTATTAAGAAAGGCATATTTCATTATTATTGGTAAAGCCTTTAATTCAATGGACTCTTCTTTGAAATTATCAAGGGCCTCTAACTCTTTCCAATTCATTTTACTTTGTATGTAGAGGAGTTGGTTATGAAGTTCCTCCATTTCGTCCATGTTTTCGATATAAGTGCTAGTGAGGCTTTCAAATGGTTCCATGCACATGATGGATTTAACTTGAAAATCTGTTATCAACCACTAGGTACCCTCTTGTTTTCTGGCTACTACTTACAAGCACTTTTGTATCACTACTATTTCAGCACACTGATTGCATGCTTCAAATGATGTATCTTTGATCATCCATAGTTTTTGCATGCAATGGCATCCTATGTTACTATATGCAATGCATGGAATCCTTTTCTTCTCGACTTTGCCAAATTCATTCTCCTTGAAAATTTTCAAGAACAAGTCTTGAATCCCCATCTTGGCATCGATTGTGCTTAGTCATTCCCTTCTCATAATGATAGGAAAGTCCCCCTTACAATTTTTCACATGAACCATAAGAAAATTAGTAAGATAGGACCACCTACAAATGTTGGACACAATGTCCTTCACTAGTCCTAGAGGAATAGTAATGGATTGATTTGCTAGCTCCAATCTAATGTTTCTCTTCTTTAAAGGAGGCAAGTTCCAAGTCTTATACATTTATTGGAAAATCAAATTGACCCTAGAACCTAAATCTAAGAGAGCCTTGCATGGTTCATTTCTATAATCTATAAGTAAATAAGGAAACTTCCAAGATCAAATCATTTACTAGGAAGTTAACCAACCTTTAGCCAATTCATGACTGCATGGATTAACATGATAATGTGAATCTAGAGACATGTTTGATTTGAAGGTGGATTAGTGATATTTTTAGAGGTACATGTAGCAAGGTTAGCAACCATAGATGTTTGGGAGGAATTAGTGGAACTATTGGTTCTAAAGAATGACCTCTTACAAGGCTTTGATTCAAGACCACTCAGATGAATATCCAGCTATAGATTTATCACCCTTGTGGCATTTCTCTACTATGGTTGTGTGGGGATTTTACCCTACATGGATGAAACATGTAGAAAGGGTGTAGTTTTTTGTGGTGTAGAAGTTGATGAGTGTTGTGGAGGATGGAAGGGAAAAGGAGACTCTCCTCTTAGAGAAGGTGCTATGTAGTATTCTAGAAGGTAGTAGTGGTAACGGAAGAAGGCATGGCTACATAAGTCATATAAAAATACAAGCTACTAGACATAGTATCCATAAGGTTCAGGTTTCCTATAGGGACATTGCTACTATGGTGATGACATTTCCCATGACTATGGGTGCTTCCACTACTAATACTACTCCTAAGGTTGCAAAGGCACTCCACTTGGATAATACACTTGTTGGTGGAAATTTTGCCTATAGTTGCCTTGTGGATAGGAAAACCACTTGGGTGTTTGCCTTTTTGCAAATTTAGGATTTAACATATAGATCCCAGATTCCTATAGATGGGGTAGCATTGGGAAAAACCCATTAGAATGTTCATATTGGCAAATTCATAGTCATCATCATCTATTTCCAAATCTGCAAGCTCTTCTACTATTGTAACTTTATCCTTTTTTTGTAATAAGACTTCTTTGTATCCTTTCTCTTCCTTCTTTCTTAACCACTACTTCCTTGGTCTCTTCTTTCCTTTGCAATTTTTAGAGCTATTTGGAACTTCTCATCCAAGGAGTCCCACATTTTATTCATCTTATCCAATATTTCAGTGAAAAATTTTTGTATCAATAAGGTTTTCCACTACACCACTTCATCAGGAAGTGCTTCCTCCTCACACTCATAGAAATGTAACTCCCTTTTTTGAATGGAGGGTTCCCTATTCTACTACTCTACACTTTCACCTTTTTTGAGCTCTCTTTCTTCTTTATCCACCTAATCTATCAACCTTTAAATCTAATGGATCCTCATCTCAAAAAGTCTTCCTTGGGCATAGACCCCAAGGGTTTTCCTTGTTTTGTTTTTGAGCCCATCTATGATATGGTGAAGCTGATCCCTTTGGAAGTATCTATGAGCTAGGCATCAGTTTAAAAGAGAATAGTACCTACCTAGGGCTACATCCAAAAACTCATGATTGCCCTATTTCCATCCTTGGATCTATCTCTACAAGTTGGACACTCTAGACTACATTTGGTATTTATCATTAAAGAGTTCCAACATAGTACTCCATTGGTGAATGTACTTCAATGTTAAGGACCAATATCAGTTTTCAGCTTCCTTGATGAGTGTTTTTGAGAATAGTTTTAGCTTCTACTATTCATTCACTATGTTTTATAAAGCACATGCATCATGAAAGGCTTGAAGATGATTTTGTGGATCTAAATTGTATCCCCCTTCAAACCTAGGGATATTATTCATATCAAACCTCTTGATTTGGCTATTTCTCAAGTGCCTTGTAGGTATCCGCACTATCCCTAAAACGCTCAACATGTTTTAGGTAACCAACAAGGGCTAATCATAGTCATGATGATCTCAATGGCCCCATTCATGGCCATGATGTCTATGATGGATCCTACTATGCCTTCTATCCTGATCCTAATCCTTCCATTATGGTTTTCCTTACCCCTTCTCTTGATCATCTTGGTGAGATATACATTCATCCCTATCCCAAACTTCATCTCCATATCAATCTTAAGTATTTTTCCTCCTATCTTGACCGTTGCTCCTCTTATTAGAGTTTGAGGATGAAGAGGAAATTAAGGATGATAAATAAGGAGAACTAAAAGAATGATGTCTAATAGTCCTTCTCCTTTGATCCCTACCCTAATCCATTTTCTTTTCTTTTTCTTTTTCTTTGTGCTTGTTGTTATCCTTATCCTTAGATGTTTAGATCAAATTTCTATCTCTTAAGGTTCCCTGGTCTTGAAAACTAGTCTTCCCTCACCTAGGTTGTCCATAGTTGACTTTATTAACTAGAGAATGATCTCCTCATCATAGAAAGGAGGAGAATCTATGTATTGGGATTGGCATGGAAAGAAGTCCTTGCCTTCCTTATGTTATTGCAAGAATAACTAGTTTAAGATCCTCTTGCCCTTAGACACCTCGTATCATGCCTCCATCTATCGATCCTCCTTCCGTTGGGCATCATTAGGATGATAGTCCTTGTAAGTATGGTCCTAGACCTCATATTCTACATTTGGTGCAATGATACCAAACCTAATGAGATTATTCATTAACATAGCAAGAAAAAACCAATCAAGGGGTAACATGATGTTTCCTTCCATATCCCTCCAACACAATTATTTTTCTTGGTACAAGATGAAAGTGAAATTTAGATTGTAGGGATTTGAATGAGCATGGATAACACAAATTTTTTGGGGCATTTTTAGAACCTCTTATTACTGATTATGTCCTCCTATATGTGGTGAAGATTCATCCCTACAAGAAGAAGCCATGTTAGGTATTGCTAGAAATAATGTGCTTGTTGGTGTGTTATAGTTTCCTTAATGATTTATTGCATATTGGTCCTTACAACATCTTTGTACAATTTCACAATTCTAGGAAGATGAATTTTAATGATTAACTACTTTAACTTTCTAACTTGTTTCAAAGGCTAACTAACCTAGCATAAGTAGCCATAGCCACTTCCCATACACATCCCAAACTAGTATTAATGCTACTAGATTACCAAGTGATGATTACTGGGTGTACCAAATGGTCACTACTTGGATTATCAAGCATTATATGTTATGCTTGATGTGGTCATACTTATGTGTTTATGATTAATTACTATGACATGGAATGTAAAATGCATTTAAAGTAGAGTGCTAGTAGGAAAGATTAAGCTAATCCAAGTGCTACAATGAATGCCAAAAATCTAAACTTTATTATCACTTATGCCAATGCATTCAAGTACATGGTGCTCAAATAAAGTTCAGTACAATCACTTTCACTCATACTATGAGCACTTAGAGGAAAATATTCTAACTATAGGAAAAAAAATTGCAAGGGCTTTGCTATGCTATTAACACAAGATGCCATAAATGTGGTTGGTATGCACATTTATATAGATTGTGCCTACATCAATTTCAATGCATGTCACCATGCATCGATGAGGATGCATCGATGGAGCTCTGTCAATGTAGCCTATTTATTGATGCTTCATCAAAAAGTAAATAAACATTAAGAGTAAAGTATAAGAAAGTAAATCAAACTACTTTTTTGAATGCTACAATAGAGAAAAGAAATCTCAATTTTATTGCTACCATGCATATATGTCCAAGTACATAACACACTTGAATAAAACTTTATATAATTTGTTCAATCCATACTACAAGCACTTAGAGGAAAAAACATTCTAACTTTTAAGAAAGAAAACTACAAGATTTTGGCTATCAAATGACTAAAAAGTGTCATAAATATGCTAGGTGTATGCATTTATATAGGCAAAAGAAAAGATAGTGTAAACTCATCATAGGATTCATGCATGCATCAACGTCAATGAGGTTGCATTGATGCATACTCATTGATGTAATTAACTGACTTACATTTAATCATCATGTTACTGGAAAGACATGTTACCCATGCCTAAAGGTAGTCCTCTCATAAGGAAAGCACAATCACTAAATAATTAAATCACAAATGAAAAAAACGATGATTCATTGGCAACTGCTGAAAAGACATGTTATCCTTGTTTAAAAGTAGGCTACTTCCAAGAATTCCAAAGACCTATTGAGCTAGTCTCACTGTTTGATTGAAAAGACATGTTATCCATTCCTGAATGTACTCCTCAAATAGGATTAACATTGGCTATGACACTGGAAAAACATGTTACCTAAAACACCCCTCTAACTAATGGTCAAGCTTCCTTAAATTTTAGCGTTTAAGTAATTAATTAATCAAAATTTCTTCTTTATTTTTGTTTCTTAATTAGTGATGTTTTCACATGGTTGTGATCGTATTGTGGTTGTAAGTATGGGATGATGCAATGAAATGTCACCAATAAAATTATGAACTTAGTCTAAAACATGGATGGATAGATATAATGGTTAGTTTAATCACATTTGACACAAGGGCCTATTATAGACATGGTAAAGCATCTCATGTTCTTATCTTTGCAATCCCTTCTTATTTCATTATTCATCTAACTACTGCATCCAATTATTTGCCTAATGGTCTTGTTTAGTATAGTGCAATATTTCAAATACAATAGTTGTCTAGGTATGGCATATAGACTTGATCAACATTTAATCTCCAATGTGCTATGGATACCTTGTGAAGTGGCTATACAAGGGCATAAAGGATTCGAACCTTCTTTGGGAAGGACCAACTTATATAACTTTTGAACGTTGAGTCTATACACCACCTCCACATGCCTAAAAACATTAAGTTGCAACTCCAAAGTTAAATGCATCATCATTTTTAGATCATATTTGGATCAACCTTTTAAATTATAACCCCTATTCATGATGTCTATGCTTACATAGCCTTACAAACTTCTAATTGAGCTTTGTCATACTATCCTCATCTCTTAACCCTTCCTATGCTCTCATTCAACCCCATGTTCACTTCAAAATTAGCAAAACTTAGGCTAAAATCAAAGGGACATTTTTTGACTTGGATCATGTCGACATAGCACCCTTCATCAACATGGCCTCATCAATGCATCAACATTGATGTGGTATATAACCCCTATAATACACATGATGAAGTAGCCATTTTGTACCATTTATGCGCAAACAATAACAAATTTTTTATGATTCTAAAAGCCTAAACCCTTCTAAGAGCGATATCTAGTACCCCATAAACTCAATTTCAATCATTTCAAATCTTATGAGCTCTCAAAGTTGACCTCTTTGTCATGGGGACATCAAATTACAAATTTTGAATATCTTCAACACCACACATTCTAAGCAACAAAGGTGGTTACACTTAATAAATGGTTAAAATAATAAAAATTAACAACACTTAGCTATCTTATAACTTCAAACTCATAGACTATGATCAACTAGGAGTGATAACACTACATTTTTAAGAAAACAAAATAACTAAAGGACAATTAAAGATGCCAATGTATACACTTAAGCAATTAATGACTAATTAATAATCATCCATGTGATTGCAAATTGTGTCAAAACGAGATCCACAAGTGGGAGAGGAGGGAAAAGTGCTTAAGGGATGGGTGAGGATAGCAATAAGAGCAAATATTACAGCCAAAGTAAGGTACTAAGATAACAAATGCAACTAGATATCTATGGGAGGAACTAGAAGTAAAGTTTGTTCACTAGATTCCAATTTCTAAGATGGAGCACTCTAGAAAAGACAAAGTGCCTTGATGAAGAAAAAGCCTAGAGGTCATTCTAACAAAAGCCTTCTTAGAGAATATTTGGACTAAGGAAATCCAAATTTTGGTTATCTAAGAATCAAACTTCAAACTTTTCCTAGAGTTCACACCACAAGAGGTGAGACACAAGTTGTAGAATTTACCACTTTGACCTACCATTCCTACTAGTGAAGGTTGATACCTTGGTGAGACATACCTATATTGGAAAAATCACCAAGGGGATGCTATAGTAAAGATCAAAGAAATTAGCATCTCTTACTCCATGGAGGCCATTGTAGAGGCCTTGGGACTTTTGAATGTGTGAGAGAAGCTCATAAAGGTATCTACTAAATCAAATGCTAGAAGTAAGAAGGAATGGGTGTAGAGATATTACAAACTAAACCATGAGTATGATGCACTCATCAAGGTGGAAAGAGTCTAGTTCAAGATTTTGGTGTACCATCTCAATCCCATGGTATGCCTAAGCAAGGTTACATTCTTCTCCACCAAGGCCTATGCAATTCTTAGTAGAAAGTTTCCCATTAACCTACCTTAACTCATTTTCCTAAAAATAGTAAATAGATTCAAAGAAAATGAGAAAGGAAAAAAGACATTCCCCTCCTTGTAGTTGATTAAAAAACTTTACTAAAGGGGTGAAATAGCATGCTACTTCAACAACATTATTCAAAAGGCCACCATAACATCTTAGCAAAATATGATGAAAGAAAAGCCACCTTTGTAGTGTTAAGAGAAAGAAGTGCCATCACCACCACTAGTAAAGGATAAAAAAAGTGTAGGGAAATGCCTAAGATAAATAAGAGAGCAATAGTAAGCACTTGAAAGAAAACCTTCATATTATTGTTAAATCATAAGCAACTTAAATAAGGTCCCAAGAACCATGAGCTAGTTGCATGACAATTTGGTTAACCCATTCTCAATGCAAAGAAGTCAAACCAGCAACTGTGCTAACCCTACTATTAGAGAATTCTCAATATACCTACCTATGTAATAAGTGCAAAAAAATTTAGGAAATGCTACATCCTTCTTAATGATATTGGAAGAAGGGGAAGAGACGATAATAGTTATCATGCCATATAGAGGGCAAGAGACAATATTTGAGGTGGTCACAAATAGAATCGAAGAAGTGTTAAAATTTCTTGCAGCACCTATGCCTAATATTACTATCATGGCAAATATTCAAATATTTTTAGAAACTACATCAAGGGGAATGACTATTATGTAATATGAGGAGGTGCTGAAAAAACTAGTGAGATCTATGCAACTAATTCTAGATATTTTTAACATGTCGAAAGACATTTTAATAACCCATTTTATACTCTTGAAGATAAGGGTCGAACTCTTCATCATTAAGGCATAAATCCAAGAAGTCAATCTTAACCAACAACTAGTAATGAAGGTTACATAGCTCAAAGCGTACTTATTTGATCTTATGATTCTTAGGCTAGAATTGACCAAGGATGAAGCCTTCAAGAAGCTTCAAGATAAACTAAATAAGATCAAAGATGATCAAAAGAGAGTCATCTAGGATGTGTCCTTGTCAAATTTCATGTTAAACACTACAAACAATGATCTTATCCAAACATGCAAAAAAAATGAGTTGACCAAGGAAAATAGGAGCTTGCTTAAGGTGAAAAAACAAAAAAAAAATAACTAGAAGAGTATCATAAGCCTCAATAAGAGCAATTGACCAAGGTAAGCCAGGATGTAAGAAGAATGTCAACATAGAACAAAAATCTCTTAATGAAGGAGTTCCATGCAATTAGGCAAAAGTTGGCTATTGAAATCACCACTTGGAAGAATGATGTCCTAAAGTATGAAAAAGTTAAGAATCACTATAAGAACAAGGTTGGCATGTTGAAGGAAGTGAACAAGAAGTAGATCTAACTTACTAAAGACAAAATGAATTATGCCCTCTAATAACTCTAGCAACAAGGTGATGTATGGTAGTCCATCTTCAATGGATTAAATGCCTGTAACAAAGTAGAGATCCACATAAAAGAGTTGCAAATTAAGGAGATGATAGAGTCCATGGAGCTTGCGAATCTTCAATATGCACTACTAGGAGACCTTGGTTAGAATTGGAGAAATGGGTGCCTAGTTCATACTTGTTATAAAAAGGCAAGTTCAAGCTCCATAAAAAGCTAAAGAAAAAGTTAGAAATTGCAACTAAGGAGATTAAGGTTAATAAGGCTAAATTCAAAAATTAGTGCTTAGTTGCAAAGAACTTGGCCAAGAGGTTGGAAAATCACTAGAAGCTAAAAAACATAGTTAGGGTATTTGATGTAGAACATAAATGATTTATTATCTAGTTTGTCAATGCCAAGGAGATGTTTTCTACTTTGCCTTGCCCCTAAGATATACCAACACTAGCAACTCCAAGTAATGTTTCCTTGACAATCAATGATCCCAAAAGTAAAGAAGAGAAGATGAGAGCACTCTTAGATGCATTTTAGCTATTAGAAGTACTAACAATAGCAACAGGGTAGCCACGACAATAACTAAGACATGAGGACCCACCATAGGAGCCACCACCTCCTAACACTACTTGAGGCATATGCCTTGGAGCAATTTTGTACATGTTGACCTAAGCTAAGCTTTATAATGTATGTAATTTTGTTAGAGTATCAAATTGTAAAAATCTCAAATAAGTTTTATAATGCTACACTCAAGTCAATCAATCTATCAATATCATTCTTCTTCAATTTTGTAAAGAACTGGATCCTAATTTTATTGACTTGAATACAAGTTTTTAGATAATCATAGGGGTATGATGAATACCAAGTCATGAAGTCACATTCATGTAATAACATCAACATATCCCTACCTTCATCAACACATTAGCATTGATGCAAGCCTCTTAAATACCTATATAAATGCACAAATCCACTACGTTTATGGCACCTTTTGAGCATTATGTGACTAAACTCTTGAAATTTTCTCCTATGAAAGTTAGAATATTTTTCCATTGAGTACCCATAACATGAATTGAATAAATTGTATAGAGTTCTGTTTGAGTGCCTATTGTACCTAGATGTTGTTGCATGAGAAACATGAAATCAAGATTTTTTCTGTTCATTGTAGCACTTGGTTTGGCAATTTAATTTACTTTCTTGCACATTTACTTAATTGTTCCTTTACTTTCCATGCAATTAGTTAACATTTTTCTCCATCATACTTAGTGAGTTTGCATCGGTATAACTAATTTCAACCATAAATGTACTAATGCTTGGTAATCCTAGTAATTGATCACTTGGTACCTCCAACAAGCAGATACTTGCTAACCCAGGAACAATCTCAACTAGAGAGGTTCATGTGATGTTTCAAGATAGTAAATCAAACTAGAAAATTGGGGAATTTGAAAAAAAAAATTGTTCTTGAAAGTCAAGAATACAATAGGTAACTAAAATGAATAAATTTTCCCTAGTCCCGTTGATGTCGCTGGTCCATCATTGTCAATGGTGTCCACTGTTAGCTAGGAAGACTTCAACTCCTGTTGAAGAGGAAGAGAAAGAGAAGAAGTGAGATGCATGCACACGTACACCACTGTCACTATCATGATTGCCACCGCTACCTTGGAAGTTTGCATGCCTATCACCTAGACTAGAAGGAAGGAAAGAGGCAAATGGCATCATTTGTCGTAGGCATGCCATTTGGGGAGAGATAGAAGGTTGCCTACTGCAACGTAAAAGAAGAAGGAAGAAATTGCCACCTACTAGTCTCTTAGTTGTTCCTATGCACTACTGCTGCCAATTGAGAGAAAGAGAGAGACAAAGAGAGAGCTACTTGCTGCAATGCCAAAGAAAAATATATCGTCACTATTTTGGTGAGAGAGAAGAAGCTAGATCCCACACCGTAGAGGGAGTCTGGTGTCTGCCACCTCTAGGAGAGACCAAAGGTTCCAACCTAAGATGCTGGGGGAGGCCTAATGCAGCATCTNCACCCCCAAAAAAAAATAAGTCCACCTATTGGGTTCCTGGCTACTCCAGAATCTGATGTTCCTCCTCAGACCCCCCCCCAGAGAAGACCAGCTCACAAGCTATTTATAGCCGCTACAGTTGTCTCACAATGGTGCCCACATAATTTCTCCTTCACAAATGGTGCACAATGATCCCTATATTTCTAGACGTAATTTGTTATGGTTTATTCTACTGTAGTTATTACCAAATCTATTACAAGCTCCATACCCATGCAAATGGTATTTTTATGAAATGTGTTTTTGTTGTTGTTATTGTTGAGGAAGTATGACTTCTCTAATTTTGTATCAAATTCTATTTTGTTAGCACTTGAAAGTGCAAAGTTCCTCCAATGTTGGAGCAAAATAGAAATACATGTAACTATCATCTTCTTTTAGATAAACTGCTTGGCCTGTTGCTATATTTTAAGTGTCTGATTTTTCAATGTGTTATATTGTCGGTAATTAAAAACATCATATTGTGCATTTTTCATTTCTCAATTTAAGTTTCAAAGGTTTTAGAAGAAATATTTCGCTTTTGGAATCATTCAGTTTAACAAAACACTAGTATGGCATGACATCTGCTTACCATTGAAACACCGTTAAAAATCGCGAGTCGGCCTCAGGCAAAGGTTCGCAATTCAGGCAAGGGCGCATCTCAGCATTCCAGAAGGGGCAATAAGACAGAGCAACACCAAGAGGCGCGTAACATCGAGTCCACAACTTCCTGTGCGGATTCTTAATCTTTCTATGCTTCTGCTGTTTACGCCATATCATGCAACATAGCGTAATCACGCTCAGCGTGATAAGTGTCCCGACATAGCCCGGCATCAGAAGGATAGTTGCTTCAGCATAGGGAGAAGCTTAAGCAGCGTGATATGTGATTTCTTGTGTATTTTGTTAAGTCTTTTTGTTCAAGGACAAGTTTACGCTCTATTACGCACGGCAGCGTAATGAGCATAATAAGCTCCAAGATAGTCAAAGGCTAGAGAAGCACAACAGTTCGACACTTTTTCTCGCGGCGCATGGATAACTTGTCTTTACGCTCGTTACGCGGCGGTGCGTACCATTGCGTATGTCATCATTAAATTTGGGCATTATTTACGCTTCATCACGCGTAGCTGCGTAGTGAGCGTAAGTTATGCATTGTTTACGCTTCATCATGCACGGCTGCGTAGTGAGCGTAAGTTACACATTATTTACGCTTTGTTACGCGCAGCTGCGTAGTGAGCGTAAGTTGCACATTATTTATGCTTTGTTACGTGCAGTTGCGTAGTGAGCATAAAACAATTTTGAGCTTATTGTTTTTTCACCAGATTACGCTCATACACGCAACACAACGCGAATGAGTGTAATACAGCCTGAAATTAATTAAAGCGTGCTCAGCATGTACCTGCTATTCACACGCACAACACGCAAACAAGTGTGTTGTGTGTAGTCACAGTCTGACTTAAAATGATCATGCCAACAGGGCCCGCAATATCCGGGACCCACGTCATCAGGGTTGCGCCTTTTTCACGAAGCGTCGTGGCCTATAAATACCTCAGTTGATAAAGATACAGTGGTTGGAAAATCAGAGAAGCAAAAGCATATTTCTGAGCACCAGAGCACTTAGCACTTTGGAGCAGAGATACAGAGAATAGCGCTTTGGCAATCGTTAACATTATCACCGTACAGCCGAAGCATAGTACAGTTCGCTTTGAGCACTGGTGACAGGAGTAATCGTTCTGTTGAAAAGACTCTATCAATTAGAAACAATTGATCGGTAGATGAAGCTTGGCCTGCCTTGCATCTCAGCTTTAGTCCACGAGGTAGATCAGACTTCTGTTTAGACTGTTTTGCTTGTTGTTTTGTGCTTGTTTCACATCCTGTAATCAGGGATTCCCCAGTGTAATTTCTCATACAAAATATACATTTTTAAGTCATAGCGCAGATCTTGAAGCTATGTGCTTCTCTTATGTCAGCCTCCTTTTATCGTGTTTAGCATTATCACCATTCCAATCCACCTACATCGTTTTCTCCTTGTTTTACGATTCCTTAAATCAAATCATAGTACGCAAAGATTTGTAGTATTCATTGTTTTACTGACCCATAAGTCCTTGTCTGATCGACAAGAACGTTCAGGGTGTCGTGGATTCGCTTTCTCCAGCATAGCCCTCGCGAGGATCCATGGCTAAAACTGTGTACGTCGGAACCTCGGTCGGTATTTCCAGCTGCCGACATTTTCCGTCGCTACAGTTTTCTGGCACTAGAAGGAGGGCCTTTAGGCTCCGATCTGAATATTTTGGGTAACCCTGGTAGTGATCCATACCCTAAACCATAGACGTAATACCTCTAGGGAAGTCTACGGTCAATCGCGTGGTATAGATCGGTCGCAAGGAAGATTTCTTTGAAATCCTACAGGGTAGAAAGCCTTTTTGTGCTTTTTGTTGCCAGCCATTTTCTTTTAGATCCGATTACCAGTTACTCTCGACTTCATCGATCAATGGATTCCTTTTACTCAAACACAACCGCCATGGTCACCACCGATCTGGGTGTCGCGCCTATGAATCCTACAGTGGTTACAGGACCAGCTCCTGGTGCAACGGGACCTCAGGGACCATTGCGTCGGTCATTGAGGGTTCAGGGGAAAGAGCCTATCTTCACGGTTATAACCCCTAAAGAATACAATTTCATATGCATCGAGATCCAGGCGAGGCTGGCTCTTAGCCGAGCTGAGCTGGAGGCGAAGTGAAACTTTGAGGTGCTCCATCGAGGGGGCTATGATTTTAAGCCGACAGCCTACGACATAATCCCCTTGACCGAACACCAACACGAACTTATCGCACAGTTGGTCATGGCCAGAGGCCAGACTTCACAACCTGTGGTGGAGCCCCAGCATGGGGAAGAGGTAGAGGACGAATTCGCGGCTCTGTCGGAACATTCGTTCCATAATCTGACGCCCCACACACAAGTAAATCTGTTGTTCGACAGAGAGGCAGCCTCTCTTGACCCAGCCGCGACCACGCAAACGCAAATCCCTGTCTTTCCGCAGGCCAACGCGCAGCCGTCTGGGTTGCAAGCACAACAACCGCACCATAACGCGGGGGTGGGTCCATTGCAACACGTAATTAGTATTCTGGCGGTGGTCCCGGCGACCGCCGCACCCCATTTCATCCCTCAGGTACAAGCTCACACTGTACCGACAACTCATTCAACGCAAATGTTCCCGCCC
>MNCI01002112.1:243523-334376 GCA_015680685.1 Gnetum montanum | reverse complement strand
AGAGTGTGCAATATTGCTCCACCCTTGATAAGAGGCGGTGCAAATTGGTGGCTGTGTTTTGAACTAGAAAAAAGGAGTCATCGGCAAAGTGCATATTGAGAAGCTGTTGTTGAGAGGAGGAAAGGCTAACCCCAGTGAGAAATTTAGTTTTAATGTCCAGGTTAATTTGATGACAAAGAAAGTCTGATGCAATGATAAAGAGATAGGGGGCGAGAGGACAACCTTGGCGCACAGACCTATGTATTGGAAAGGGAGAGGTAATGCCGAAGGTAGTGGAAATCCTTGCAGTAGCATCTGTGAATAAGCATTTCACCATATGCAAGAACTTGGGTCCAAAACCCAGTTTGGTCATAGTCTACAAGATAAAATTCCACTTAATGTTGTCATAAGCCTTGGCATAATCTAGTTTCACTAGGAGAATATCTTGTCCATCATCCTCAGCCCACTTGAGACCTTTCCACGCTACGACCACATTGTCTAAAATATATCTACCAGGAACAAATCCTGTTTGCTGAGGGGATATGATCTGACCGAGAATTTTTTTCAGCCGTAAGGCAAGGCACTTTGCCCAAATTTTATACACTACATTGAGAAGAGTTATGGGAAGCGAATTGGAGATATTGGTTAGATCCCCAAACTTGGGGAGGAGACAAATTACCCCTTGATTTAGATTAGGCCCAAGGGAACCAGTTAAGAGAGCCTCATTAATGACCTACAAAAGATCCTTGCCAACCAAATCCCAATGATTTTGAAAAAATTCTACTGGAAACCCATCATAACCAGGAGCCTTTCCTCGACTTAACTTGGAACAAGCCTCCTGTAGCTCCGCTAGAGTGATATTAGTGTCAAGGCTTTGAAGCATAGTAGGATTAAAAGGCGAGGATAATCAAGGGTGGCAACCTTGAACGAAGAGATGTCCATTGGGGTAGCAGCAAAAAGGGTTTCGTAGTGGTTCTTAAGAAAAGAGAGGATACTATTGTGGTTAGTAATGGTGGTACCCTCACATGAGATTTTGTCAATAGCATGCGAAGGGGAAGCAGCATTAAGATATTTAAAAAATTCCTTACAGTGTTCATCTTGAATATTTAACCAAGTGACCCAACTTTTAGTTAGGCACTTTGTGCTCGGTACACTTCCCAATGTTAGAAGGCAACGTGTGCTCTAGCTAGCTCCTCGTGAACTAGAGTATTGAAGGGATCTTGACCTAGTTTGTTAGTGAGATGTTCAATAGTGAGGTGAATTTTGTTGTATTCATGTTTGGCTTGAGCAGCCACGGTCTTACCATATGAACGAGTGAAGTTTCGCACTCGACATGAAGCACGATGCCACCAATTAATCCAACCCGTCTGATTTAGGGGTCTAGGTTCGGCATTACAAAGGTTGGAGAGAAGAAGTTGGGCAGTAGGGGAAGAAAAATAGTTGTTTTGTAGTCTGAAAAGATGAAATTTTTGTCGGTCAGGGCTACCATGAATCTTGATAGATATGGAGATAGGAAAGTGGTTGGATAAGGTGGCATGATGATGAATTGTAGTGGCAGAGAAAGCTTGCCAAAAGGAGAGGGTGGAGAAATAGAACCTATCTAACCTGCTATAGATGCGAGCTTGCCCTAGACAGAGATTGCTCCAAGTAAATCTATGGGGGGGAATGCACGTGGAGTTTTCTACCCTGTCTGAGAGGTAAAATCTTTTCTTAAATGCAGACCAAGCCTGATACTCGAGATTGGGCAATTGAAGAAATGCCCCTCCGAGCTTATCTTGAGGGAATTCTACCATATTAAAATCTCCTCCGAATATCCAAGGCATTGGGGTGAGAGAAGTTGCAAGTTCATGCCAAAGGAGAGCCTTTTTTTTGGAGTCATTTGGGGCATATATCGAGCAAATGCCAAAAGCGCCATGTTGGGATGAGAAGGTGGCCCAGGAAACTCTATGCCCGGAATCAGAACCGCTTTGAAGGATTTTAGTTTTCCAGTAGGGTGAGAGGAGAATGGCCGCTCCTCCCTTCCCACTTGCATGGGATGTCACTAGGAGTGAGGAGTGAGGAAGAAACCAATGGGCGGAATAGGATAAAAAGTCGGCTGAAATCTTAATTTCTTGAAGGAGAATGAAATCAAAAGTCAAATTAAGACTAGATATAAAGTTGCCTGCTCGCTTCCGTCGAAGCCTATCAGTAAGGCCTCGAACATTCCAAGAAAGGAGATTCATGGGGAAACCAGGGGTAGGTTGGATGGGAGGGCAACAAAAGGTTTGGGAGTCGAAGTATCAGTTTCCTTTGTTCCTGACAGGAGGGCAAAGGAGTTGTTGGTGGGGACAAGGGCCATGGAAGTGTCTAGTGAAGAGGAGTTGGAGGGAGAAGTAGAACGAAGGGAAGCTTTGACTCGTTTCCTTCCACTGGCCACCACAAACTCATCCTCTGAGAATGAGTTCTTGACAACGTTTGTAGGGATGACCTAGGTGGAGGTGTGAGTACCTAACTGTTGTTTTTGTAGCTTGGAGCAGCTAGACTGAGAGGAGGATTTAGGAGTTGTTGGGGGAGGAGATTCGAATTTAAAGGATACTGAGGATGGGCCTACTGGTGGTGTGACTAGGACACGAGTCTTCTGAGAGGCTACAGGTTGTTTTTTCCTGGCTAGGATAGGAGACACCGAGATATGATGCTCGACCCTGTGACAATAGCTACATGAGTTTGGAAGGTAAAAATAGTCCACTTTTTGGGTAAAGATTTTTCCACCAGCACCGAGGTTTAATGAGGTCTTCCAAAGGGCTATATCTAGTTCAATACAATAATGGCGAATTTGAGTTCCATTGACTGCCGTACAATGATCGGAAATAAAAGGGCCCAGGGTGCTAACAATGTCCTTCTCAATAGAGGAGAAAATGAGTGGAAGATTGGGCAGTTCTATGTAACAAGGAATTATATTAAAATCTAGGTTATTGACATTAAAGTCAAAACTTCAAGTGCGTGCGATTAAGGTTGCATTTCTAGTTGGAAAATTTTTTTGAGAGAGAGCCTTTTCGACCTGGGAAGTATCAGATAATTCTACCAGAATGAAATGACGAGAGTAGTAACGAGCATGAGAAACCTGAATGCCATGGGGTTGAAGGAGGCTATGGACTTGAGTGTTTAAACTTGGGGACTGTGGTAAAAACCCCACAATTTGAAAAAACAGAAAACGAGATGTGAAATCTTTAGAAATTGCTTCAAAAATATCATCCGGTAAAAGAAAATCAAGTTGAGGTGAGGTAGATGAACTTCTCTGAGGAAATGCAGAAGCTAATGAATCCATCTTTGTGACTTGCCCATGCCCATGCCTAGGGTGCACGCATTCCTGATCTGCAACCTAGACTGCAGGAAAACCCTCACCACCAATGTGCATGTCCACCCACCGCGAGCAAGGACCCAGACAGCGCGGTAGAAAGAAATAAAACGGCCAAGAAAAACTCAGGAGGCGGAGCAGGAGGGCTCAGCAGCGCAGCGGCGCCCAACAGAAGAAAAGAGCGCCCAACGGTTATTTTCTGTTCAGCGTCTTCGATCCAATACCCTGGGCCGCAGGAGTGGCTCAGCAGCGCAGTGGCGCCCAACTGAAGAAAGGAGCATCAATGGTCGTAAAAACTCCTGCGGTTCTACGCCAGTTCCTATTTTGTCCAGAATGAAGCAATTCTAACCCTCAAATTTAATGAAAATGGATTAACTGTCACCCTTGCATAATGTGAAGTAAAAACTTCATGTTTTTAAGAGTTTGTATCCCTAAAACTAAGGTTTCGTTCTTGAACCATCGTTTCCCTGTGGACTCTGTCATCAACGAAACCAGCTATCTTTTAATATTAAAAATAAGAGGCAAAACGATAAAAAAAGAAACAGTCGTTGCCCTCGATACGGCGTCTGGAAGCACGCGTGTTTCTGTATGGTAACACAGTCGTTACTGCGAGAACCTTATGATATTATTACAGTTTCCATGTTTGAGTATTACGACGTTCGGATCTGGATTACAGATGTGAAACATACCAGAAAACAAAGCGAGCGTTATTGGCAAGACGCTATCTGTTTTTGTTCCAGCCATAGATTATCAGATTCCTGTCAATAACAAAAAAGGCACATATCATCTCACAATTACAGGTTATTACCAGTATTCTTGGCACCTTGCAGCATACGAGAAAACTTAAAAATTGTCAATAGTGTACCTCATTTGCAAATGCAGAAGCTACTGGGGCATTCCGAGCGCTTTCAGCTGCCTGTTCCAGAATTCCCTTTCTTGTCTGTAAAGTACTTTGGTTCCCCTGTCCTGCAGCTCGAAAGGTTGTAGAAGATCCCAGACGCGATAATGTGGGCCTTCGAGCGGCTTTATTGGCAAAAGAAATTCAAGAACTTTGGCGGTTTTAGAACTTTTATCTTTGACAGATATTTTATACTTAATAGGTATACTATATTTCAATCACTGGCTATGTGTCTCAGTGTAGAAGGAAGACTTGGATTTCTGGATTATCAGCTAACGAGAAGCAAGCTTTTCTGAACTTCAAAAAAGATGGAATCTCTCCATTAATATTGCAGATGCTCCATTGGCTGCTGCTATCCAAGTGAGAAGAAATCACATAGTACAAGGACAAAAATGGTTTAACGATCAATGTTGGGAAGCTCGGACGACTCTTAAACAGCAAACCAATCCTGAAGCAGTTTGAGCATACAAAATTTGGATTCACAATAAGAAGAGTAGAGTTCCTTTGTGACAAACAGGTAAGTTTATTGCATTCAATTGAAAGAGAACCATGAAGTGTTTGTAAATTTTTTGGAAGCTGATTTGATGCCCTTAGAGATTGAAGCTATTTGTCAATTTGTGGCTCATACACGTCACCTACTCTATAGCAATGATGATAAATTTTCCAAAAAGGTTTTGTATGTATCCCAAGACAAAGAATGGTTTTAGCATGGAAAGATGTGGCTTAGAAAATGGAATATTCCTCAATTTGTGGGTTATACACATTACCTACTCTATAGCAATGATGATAAATTTTTCAAAAAAGTTTTGTATGCATCCCAAGACAAAGGATGGTTTCAGCATGGAAAGATATGGCTTAGAAAATGAAATATTCTAGAAACTATTTTACATTGCAACCCCAAAGAATGTCTAAGAATTGTTAGAAGAATTGCTCTGCAAAAATTATGCAATGCTACTAAAGGAAAGAAAAAAATCTATTTGGATAATGTTAGAGGAGCTATCTCTACACAAGTCACTTACCAAACAGCTAATATTCCTTTCCAGTTGCACATTCAAATAGGGAGAACATAGCTAGGATCTCACTATTTTAGAATAGGGAGAGCATGGCTAGGATCTCACTATTTTAGAATTGAGATAGGTAAATGGTACAACATTCCATGTGAAGAATGAATTTGCAGATTTTGTGATAGCAACACCATTGAAGATGAAAAATCATATTTTTCTCCAATGCCAGCATATGGAAGAAATTCAAAGAAAATGGTGTATCATAGCTTATAACCTTGCTGAGTTATTTAAGATACAACCAAGAACACTTGGCAACATTGTAAAAATGTAGTTAAAGTTCATGCTTTGTATATTTCATCTATCCAATAGACCCTCTTTTGTCTCCATGAACAAAATAAAAATAAAATTCAGTTTCGGTTTCATATTTATGCCAAGGAGGAATTCCCATAGGTTGCATACAAAATCACCAGCCTCGTCCAAATCGTGTTTTTATCGAAGAACAAAGACCGCAATAGTTTCATTTCAAAGCCAAAAAATCATAGCTGCCGATTTATGCCCTCAAAGATCTTGCATTCCACCCCAGCAGTGGTTTACACCAGCTTTTTATTTTTTTATTTTTTTATTTTAGTATTTTGATAGGGCAGGGATATTTCTGTATGGCTGGGGAAAGGAGTTTCGCTTCAGGAATAAACATAAAGGTTGGAAATATGGCATAAAGCACGGACATTTAGAATATTTGTGTTACAGCGGTAAGGAAGAAAAAGCCTCGCCACCTGCAATGACAGGTGTGGACGAGTTTGACGCACAAAAAAGACAACAAATATTTTATTGCATATTTTCACCTCATCCTACATATTGCAGTTACCTGAATATATTGCTTTTGACCTAGGTTGCCACGATTGCCTCATAAGTTTTCTCAGCCCTAATATTTGCTTTGCCTAAACATTTTAAATTCGTGTATTTCTATGTCGTAGGGACGTTTCTCTATTTGCTGAGTCCAGGTACAAATAAATGCTATCTCCAGTCTCCAGTTTCCATTATTCTTCGACAGCTCTCAAAACGAGATAGGTGGTTTTATAGACAACAAATGAGATGAAAACGGCAACAATACCTTCACTTTTAGCAGAAGATTTAGTTGATCTTGTAAGAGTTTCTCTGTTCGCCAACGGTTTTGCCTCTGCAGAACTGGTTTTGTCAGATGGATTATAAGTATTGGACAGGAACGAGATGTTGGCCTGCAAAAGCCACAACCTTTGTTTAAACATTCGGTAAGACAAGGATACAATAGAATTTGCTGTGAAAATTTCTACTTCTTACAATATCAAACAATTTTTTTCGTTAAAGACATCTGACACACACTAACCGTATCAAAATAACCAATTTTTTGAGATGATAGTCTTAGCCAAGAAGGTTTTAATGCATATGCTTTAAGCTTACAGCTTGTAACGACTGAAAACGTCGGTTACCAGGCGTACACCTAACTTGGATCCGCGTGAGGGCCATGCTAGAGAAAACGGAAACGGAGTGCCCTGAACGGTTTGGTTGACAGGGACTTAGTCGGTGTACATTAGCCTTTCGTTAATGTTTGTTTTAAGACATTATGCGTGGAGATTGAAGTGCAAAAGTAACACAAAATAGTAAAAGTGTGGCAAAAATGTGTAACTTAAGCAATGAACATAAGCTGATATACAATGATGCAAAATATAGCAAAATGAAATGAAATAAGCTCGAGTAAGAGAATGCACCGTCCTAAAATCGGGGGATTCAATCTTTGTTTGGCTAAAGAAAGTGTACAACAAATGTGCAATACTGGATAGGCATAGCTTACAATGAAACGGTATGGTCACAGCTCCTTAACCATTGCCAATGCCCTGCTAACCGGAGTTGATGAACCGGCGCTTGCTGAGCTAAGGGAGATCTGGGAAGTGCTACCACTAGAGTTTGCTGTTCATTAACCCTTTTGCTTGCCAACCTTTTTGCCAAGACCAATTGCCAAAAAGCCAAAATGCAAAATGCCAATCTTCAAAGCCAACTGCCAGAAATATGATTCCAAAAGCCAATCCTTTGAATGTCGTTCGTTGGGTATTTATAGAGCCAGAAGTGGAAGAAAACATGGTTTGGATGCCACATGTCCTAGGTCCCACATGGTGCAAACATGAATGTGCCATACTAGCGTGTAATGTTATGCTGTAGTGTACGTTGGCATGCTACGCTGCAGTGTAACGAAGCTAGACATGAAACCTGCTAAGCCATGACCATACTGTTCAAACTGCATGTGCCATAATCCAGGGGACTATCATGTTTTTACAAAGAATGCCAACAATGAATACAAAGTGGAGCCTATGCTCCAAGACTATGTCTTCCCTGCTCTTACAAGTAGGGTCAAGCATAGGGACAATTTTGGGGATTAATAGAAGGGTGCAAAACGAAGCAAACTGCTAATCTTGTCTGTCAAAGAGATGCCGAAGCAGAAATGACCATTGTCAATGAGTTTTGGGACTATTGGAGACGTCCTAGGGCTTCCACGTGAGTGTTACGCTACCTATGCTGCCCAGCATATTGGTGTAGTGTAAACACCCACATGCTATGCTGCGTAGCGTAGCCGCCAGTATTGAGACAAATCTTGCCTAAAAACCAAAGATACCGGTCTGAGGCTTGGCTAGGCAAGCAACTTCTGTAATTGACAACCCTGCCTTCCATGTTGAAAGGTCCTGGGACTTGCAGAGTTCAACCTTGGGAAGCTTTCGTGCTTTGTGTCTTTGCTACACTATGCTATGCTGTGTAGCGTAGCACAACGTAGTAGCCAGTGTGACATGAGTCCTTGCTTGATTTGCAATGCCTTGTCAAGAAACTTTGCTTGGAACCTGGGGGTGAAGTGGGACAAGCAGTCTTGGAGGTCGGAGTATGGCCATGTGAAATTCCTTTGCTAAGACCACTTGCCAAAAGACCTTCATGCATTCTGACCCTGCTACGCTATGCTACATTGTCTAGTGTAGCACAGCATAGCACCTAGTTAGCTTGCATTTTGACACACTTTGCAAACGTTTTGTCATGGGATGTTAGTCATGTCTTGGCGTGACAACAGAGCAAGCATGTTTAATGGTTGAAGCATGGGCAATTATGTTTACTTTGTCAAAATAGTCTAAGCGGAAGCATTGTCATAGTGGAGCCTTGCTACACTATGTAGCATAGCACTCAAATAAAGATGATTCTTGAAAAAATTTGCCACATTCTCCTACGTTATGCTGATCATGCTTCAAGGATGAAGCAGAGCAAGTATCCCAAAGGGCTAAATCATTGTCAACCTGCATCTTTAGCACCTAATCAATCTCCACCTAGCCTGCTACGCTGTGCAGTGTAGCGTAGCGTAGCAGATGCCATAGCTAGAAAACTTGCCAAACTGTTTAGTCCATCCTGAACACTTCTAGCAACTCTTAGCATGGTCCTTGGGTAGACCGTCAACCAAGTCATGTGTCAAGCTGGGCAAGCTAGAGGGTGTAGCAAGCCTATCATCCTGGGAGATAGAAAATTTTCCAGACTGTACGATCTACCCCTAGTGCTTCTTTTGTGCAAATTGGCCTCATGGTTGGGTGCTACATTGACTGTGCTACAGAGGGTGGGAAGCAAGCTCAGAAGTGGCTTCATAGGCATTAGGACTTCTGAGGTGCCATGTTGTTTACATGGTCTATCATGACTCCGCATTTGCAAAGATCCTTGCCCAAATTTCGGTGCTATGCTGAATTAGCAGAGTCTCGAAATTGATGGTGTTTCAATGGCCACTCTTTGTTGACTTCTAGAGGATCTGCTCGAGAGATGTTGACAAAGAATACAAAACACCATGATGAACAAGATGCCAACACCGTACTTCAATGCTCGCTTGGATGATGCTTCGCTATGTTTGAGAGTACTTGGGGGCGATGTAGGATAGGGGCAAGGGGTGAATTTGAGGAAAAAGGATCAGAGAAGAAATGAAGATAACGTGATGTCATGAAAATTGTTGCCACAGTGTGATCCCTCGTCGGAATGCTTATGAGGGAATCAACACGCATGGGTGTTTTTTCCTTTGGCCCTTAACCTCTCACTGAAGTGCTTAGAGATGATCAATTTATAGCCGGAATGATTGCAAAGCAGCTTTTGTGCCATTTGTTTTAGGCACTCATCTTTGTCTTTTTTTTGTTTTTTTTAGGGAATGCTTTTCACGTTTTTGCTCTTTTATTCTTTTGTGCCTTTTTTTTTTGCTGCACACCCATGTTCACTTGAAGACAACCTTGTCATTGCTGTAGAATAGGTGTTTCCTCCCCAAGATGAGTTGTGTTACATCCATGTGAGGCTTTGACCTGCCTACAGAGGCCCCCCATGGGACGAGTTGCGTTACGTCCATCATGGGCTTGGTGGTTGGGCATGTGCAAGGGCTTTATGTGCATCAGGGAAGCTTGCGAAGAAGGTATTGGAAGTTGTAAGTATAGGAAGTGGTGATTAGGTTGGCTGAAGGGAGAGTAGGATATGCACTCTCAAGTAGCTAAGCTAATCAAAGAGGCCACTTTGGAACAATGTAGTGTCTCACTCTCGTTGTGAAACGCATCTCTAAATAATGCCATCTTGGCCTTTATCCTGCAAACGCAATAGAGAGAAAACCAGAAAAAACGACCATCAAGTGAAGTGAGGGCAAAGTCCTACTTGTTTGAGACATTGTTAGGGTGGCAAGTGTTGTGTCTAATGTGTGCAATGTCCAAAGCAGGAAGGCTAGTGCAGGCTTTGGCATCAGTAGGCCGGAAAGTTTCAACGGCCCCACCGGAAGTGGGCACTGAAGAGGCTAGAAGCGATGATGATGTAGGTGCTTAGGAATCCCCACCAAAGGAAAGCATCATGAAACCTAGCTACAAGGTGAGAAACCTAATAGTTGAATGCTTTTTTGAACTTTGGCAATGTCAAGGGCTGGAGGATGACAACATTGTGGCTAGGCCACAATAGTGTTGGGACTCCAACAACAAGTGTTGACAGCAGGAGCTATGACCAAGATGATGGGCTATGGTAGCATTAGCTCCAGAAGGTCAACAAGATATCAAATGACATCTTTGGAAGATCAACAAGATGCTAGGGACGATGACGCTTCATGTGTCCCAGAGGGTTTTTTCTTGGCAACAGGAACTTCATTATAGAACTGCAACGTCTCACCCCATGTTGTCTAGGAAGCTCGAAAGTGTGCACACTCGCTTATTCACAGTGTCACATGTGCAAGCTGGAAGATGTTACACTACGAACCCAGTTTAAGGTCTTGGTAGACCATCAAATATGCTAGTTTAAGGTCCCAGCAGACTTATGTGCTAGTGTAAGGTTCCAGCAAACCATTGTGCTAGTTTAAGGTCCAGCAGACCGTTGTGCTAGTTTAACATTGTAGCAGACGGTGGATGACTAGTTTAAGGTCATAACAAACCATGCTGTGGGTGTTAGTTTTATGTCATGGCCCAAAGATGTGTTGTGCTAGTTTAACGTCATAGCAGACATGCTGTGCCAGTTTTATGTCGTAGCGGACATGCTGTGCTAGTTTATAGTCATAACAAACTATATGTGTCAGTTTTACGTTGTAGCAGATGTTTTATGCCAGTTTTACGTCGTAGTGGACGTTCTACTTACCTTGCTTCGCGTTCGATGCAATCCTTTGTGTTAAACATAGTATGGCTTCAGGTACAAGTGGTTGACGGGATTTGCGAACTTGTTGCCATCTACGTTAGCCTTAGAACAAAGGGCAAGTGGAGATCGCTTTGCATAGCCATTTTCGAAGCACTCTTGCAAAACAAGCAAAACAAACAAATGACAAGTGGTAGCTATTTAATAGAGTAATATGCAATGAAATGTGTGTAAGGTAATCATGCGATGCAACATAATTGCCAGTTTAAGGTCTTAATGGACCGCAACCATGCAAATTTATTTTTTAATATTTCCAGTTTAAGATCTTAGCAGACTGTTACCGTGCAAGATTAGATGTCAAGAGGGTCAAAGAGTTGCCAGTTTAAGGTCATAGCGGACCGTAACCATGCAAACTTTGATGCTAAAAATTGTTAGTTTAAGGTCATAGCAGACCGTAAATAGGTTTAAAATGTCAAGGAGATGTTAAGATTGCCAATTTAAGGTCATAGCGGACTGTAACCATGTAGCGTTGTAAGTCAAAATTACTAGTTTAAGGTCTTAGCGGACTGTAACAATGTAACGTTGTAAGTTACCATTGCCAGTTTAAGGTTGTAGTGGACCATTATCATGCAACATTGTAAAAATGAGGTGAAAATCCTGGTATATTTACTTGTTATGCTGCGACTATGTGCTATGCTGCAGTGAACTTGTGCTACGCTGCAGGGAATAAGGAGGCCCCCTGCTACACTACAGTAGACAAGGGTGCTTCGTGTCATGTGTGAGAAGTGGAATGTCTAGCGTTACACACGGGACATGAAACACCCTGAAAAGTGAGAGGTATTTTAACTGTGTGGGCTATAAATAGGGGATTACCCCATGGAAATCTTGTCACTTTTACTATTAGAGGTAACACCCAGAGCATAGCGTGGTTGAGCTGAGAGATAGTGTAGTGGTCATAGCGTAGCAGTCAATACAGCCGACTTGTGAGCAGAGTGATGGCGCGCAAGAGTGAACGTAGGCATCAGGGGCATGCCAACCTAGACGAAGGGGAGCACACCATGTGACATCTTCCTAAGGCTGTGTTGAGGAGCGGCATGAGACCCCATCCACCTGATAAGTCACTACGTTACCCTCATTTATGTCGTGTGATTTATCAAGTTAGATTGTTACTACCATCATTGTGTCATGGTTGCAACGGTCGCCACTATTGCTACACTGCAAATTTTGTTATTGCTTTGGCTACCATTTTGGCCATTACGCCATGGCTGTCACCACTTTGGCCGCAGCGGCCTTGGCGTTCGCTACACTACGGCTGGCGCACGACACTACCCTGGCCACCATTGTTGGTAATGGCCATTGTGCTATTGTAGGGGTTTGGGTGGTTTTGGCGTAATGCACATTTAGTGTAGCGTAGCACCCATGGAAGGGATTTTTGCCTGCAAGCTTTCTTAGGTAGCGTAATGTATGTCCAATGTAGTGTAGCATGTGCAAGGGAGAGTTTTCCTTTTACTTGCATTTCACTTTGCTACATTTCGTGCAATGGGACAGGACCAGGGTAACAAGTGCTACAAATCTTGCCTGAAAACCAAAGATACCCATATGAGGCTTGGCTAGGCAAGCAACTTCTGCAATTGACAACCCTACCTTCCATGTTGAAAGGTCCTGGGACCTATGGAGTTCAACCTTGGGATGCTTTTGTACTTTGTGTCCTTGCTATGTTGTGCTACGCTCTGTAGCGTAGCATAGCGTAGCAGCCACTGTGACATGAGTCCTTGCTTGATTTGCAATGCCTTGTCAAGAAACTTTGCTTGGAACTTAGGGGTGAAGTGGGACAGGCAGTCTTGGAAGTCGGAGTGTGGCCAAGTGCAATTCCTTTGCTAGGACCACTTGCCAGAGGACCTTCGTGCATTCTAACCCTACTACGCTATGCTACACTGTGTAGCGTAGCACAACGTAGCACCCCATTTAACTTGAATTTTGACTGACTTTGCAAACATTTTATCATGGGATGTCAATCATGTCATATAAAACTACTTTTGACTAGTCACAACTCATAATTGCCTACATTTACCAATACCAATAAATCCTAAGCATATTTGCCAGTAGATAAGCAGAAGTTTTTAACACAGTTGTGTTCTGATGTAGAAGGCAAGAAATAATTTTATTAAAATTACATTAAATCTGATAAACTAGATGCAGAAGCTCAATATCTCACAGCTATTAGTCAAATCAATTGTCCAGAGTGCCATCAACAAGCTTTACTTAAGTTCATATCATCTTAGAATTGAAAGTGGAAGATGGATTGAACTTCCTTAAGAAGAACACACTTGTAGGTTGTACACATCAGAACCCTTGAAGATGAGTTCAATGTGTTTCTTTTCTGGGTATGAATTCCAAGTATTTCTTTTCTGTGTTGAGACTACCCATTTGAAACAGTGCTATAATGTTGCAGCAAAAAACTTGTATGATTTGTTTTTGTTGCCTCCATTGTTGCTTAGTCAATTTGTACAGTCTATCTTTATTTTTTTATGAAAATATAATATCTGTCCAACAGATCCTATACATCTTCAGATATGATAGAGCTTTAATTTCAGACATTAACACACAATCATAACAAAATTTCTGAAGCAGAGAGACAAAATTTGTATTCTAAAATCTTCCAAATGAAAGAAAAATATAATTTAATTAAAAATGCCTAACAAAGTTGTCAAGAAAATTATAGCATTTTTGATTAATGTCAATGAATTTTACTACCATCTGTTTATGACGCTTGCATTGACTTAATGCCATCTAAAATGCTAACAACACCTGCACCTAAAGTGTTCATATCTCATGCTAGAAGGGAAAAAATTCCCTTTTAATAATCACCAGAAGATTAGCCATCAACAAAGTTTTTTTGGTAAACACAAAACTACTATAGTATTCCAGTATTATATTCGAGATGTATATTTTGAGATAAATTAAATCTACTTGGCTTGTAGCAACAAAAATTACCTCCCAAATAGCGAGCAACAACACTCTTCCTAGAAGCAGTAAATCACAATTCCTCTATTTCTATAAAAATGAATAAACTGACTAAACAAGAACACCGAAAATGTAAACATTTTACGTTCCAGTAGCTATATTCTGGCAATGTGAAAAGAGAGTATTTCACTTAAGTTTTGAACAATATAAATCATTTTTTAATAATAAAAAACAGATTCCACTTGCTTTAACCAAGAAACGAACAGCAACAATGAAGATTCATCCACAAAGTCGGCTTCTTGGTTTGAAACAGCAAATTAAAGGAAACTGCATATGATTCCATGTCAGATCTATGACCAAAAAAAAAAAGAAACATGAAAACATACCATCAATTACTCTCTGCCATTAACATTGTTTCAGAACAACAATGAAACATTATCCATAAAACTACGGGATTCTAATTCCCTTATTTTATGAAATATCAAGGAAAAAACGGAATCTCGACCCCATGTATTATTTGTGATTTTTTGCTACAGGACAGTAGTCATTCCAGATATAAAGAACTAATGTGACTGGATTATTTTGACATTGCATTGTTTTTTATTTCTTTACATCGAAATATGGATTTCAATTTAGTGTCAATCTTAAAACAGGAAACAGAAGACAAATCTAAATTTCTGATTTCTCAGCTTTTTTATCAGAAAAATGCTTGGAAGAAACGAACAATAAAAACAGTTGACAAAATTCAACATGTTAAAACTTTTTTCTGAACAGGTAAAACCTAAAAAGAAGAGAATTTTGAGGCACAACATGGTAATGTAGTGAATGCATTACTCTTAGAAATCTCAAACCTGTCAAAACGTTACACTTAATTTATAATAAACTCACTGGATATTCATGAGAAGTTCAAGCTGGTCAATTTCAAATGCATAACAAAGAATCATCGAGTAAAATGATTATTTATTTCAACTTAAAAGTAAGCACGTTCTTTCAGGGAGGTAGGAAGAGATAAAGTTGTAAAAAAGATTTAAAATTACTGGTTTACCGTTTACACTACTCACGTTCGGAAAATTACTCGCTGCGAGGAACCTAACGAAGAAACGGAGTTAGCATGTCAACTACAAGTAAAAACATGAATTCAAACGACATGGTTGCCAAAGTGCAAAGCCAAACAACTTAACGTAAACTCAAAGCAAATAGCCATAAAAATAAAACAATCAATGAAGATTTAAAGTAATTAAAGATCACTTCTAAAATTTAAGGATTAGTTTAAAGAAATTCCTAACAAACGTAGAAAACAGTACAAGATGCAAAGGCAAAGTGAGTAAAAGAGGAATTCAAAAAACCTGCTGATAAACCGCATGAGAAATCATCGACCCTTGGAAGAACGAGACTATCGTCTGAAACACCATAAAATTTTGAGACCCTCTTGCTTCTCCAGGGTCTTGGAGTTTAGGCAAAGACTTCCACAAGTGTAGTGTCATGACAGTTTGGTAGGAAAATGTAGGCACTGAAATTAGATTGACCAGTCTGGCAAGTTTTCTACCCCAAGAGCTGACAGGCCCAATGGACTCTCTGGCCTACCCACCTGGATAATTCACCCGACTGTCAGTCTACCCAGAAAGTGTGCTAGGAGTTGTCGACGGTGTTCAGAATGGAAAAAATAGTTTGGCAAGTTTTCTAGTGGTGAAGTCTGCTACACTACGCTACGTTGCGCAACGTAGCAAGCCTTTGAAAAATTAATCAAGCGTCCGAATACAAGCTTTGGCAAGATGTTCACGCAAGGCAAAGTCAAAATTTGCTTAACATAGGGTGCTATACAATGCTACGCTACATAGCATAGCACCGCGTAGCAAAGGAGAAACATGCAAAGACTCTTCTACTAAGCCGTTGCGGCAAAGTAACTACATCTAACAACATTTTGGCTTCCAAAATCACCTTGTCTTAGTTAGCCCTTGAACCACAAGCAAAGTTTTCTTGTGAAACCCCACAATTTTGATAGAAATGCATGTTACATTGGCTGCTACGCTATGCTACGCTACGTAGCGTACCAAAGATGCAAATCAATAAAGTGTTCCAAAGGTTAACCCGACGTACACCAAGGCTTCCAGCAAATACTGTGGACTCCAACACAAGTTTTCTGTTCAAACCGGTGGCTACGCTATGTCAATGCGCTACGCTACGTAGCGTAGCACAACATAGTAAGTAGCATCTTCAACGTGGTTACAATGTAGCAAAATTCGCAACTAGCACAACACACCTACAGGTACTGTCATGATTGCATATGGCAGGGTCCAGGACACGTGGCACCTAAGCCACGTTTCTTGCCTACTCCTAGCACTATAAATACTCCGACAAACAACGCTCAAAGGGCTGGCTTTTTTGCATTGGCATTTTGCATTGGTTGATTTTTTGCACAGTTGGCTTTCAAGTTCGCATTCAACAGCATAGTTGGCACATTTTGAGCAACCTGGTTATTCTTGAACTCTCTGTGCACCTCCGGCGTTGTATAACTTCTTATACATTTTTCAAACAAGACAAAGAATCGAACCCACAACCTTGGGGTAGTGCAATTTCTTACTTGAGTTTATTCTGTTATCTCTTTATTGTTATTATTGTTTGGCACTATTTCCTTCATTCTTGCATTTATTGATAATCGATTTTGCCTTGCGTATTTCGCATTTAAACTAACGTTCACATAAGGTTATGTTACATCGATTAAGTCCCTGTCTGATTGACCAGACTGTTCAGGGCGTTCCACTTTCATTTTATCTAGCATGGTCCTCACATAGATCCGAGGTTAAACTATTCACTTGGCAACCTCTTGGTGTTCCAGCCACTAATGTTTTCGTTTGCCACAGTTTTTGGCATTAGAAGGAGGGCTTTTTGGTGCCTTTTTTGTGTCCCACGGGTAATCCTGCATGCTCTCTATACCCTGACACTCATTAGCGTAAACGTGACACCCTTGCGGTTGTTTATGCATCATGTGGTACAGGCTGGTCGCAACGATGGTTTCTTTAGAACCCTGTAGGAAGAAAAGCCTTTGATCCCCTCTTGATCTCTGTCCTTTCTTGCTCGCAAACCATTTTCAACCTTGCAAAAATGATTGCCTCAACCACCGCCATTGCCACCTTAAACCTTGAGGTCCCTTTTTCGATTCAGGGCACTATAGGTGCCAAGCGACCACCTAGCCTAGTGCAAGGGCCACGCCGATCTCTCAAGATCCACAATTGATCACCTGAGAGCTTAGTACAACACACTAAAATTTACAATTTCCTCTGTGCTAAGATCCACATGAATCTGCCCTTGGATGCCCATGAATTCAAAGACAAACGTAAATTCGAGTTCCTTTACCGCAATGGGAGGGAATTTGTCCCTACCCTTGGTGCTTTCATTCCCTTGACGCAAACGTATCAGTGGATCTTAGATCAACTAGTATGGACATGTAGGTCTAGGGAGTAGCAAGACATAGCATCCCACTATGACGAGGTGTTTCAGGATGGACAAGAGGACCTAGATTCCCAGTCTAAGGGTGGGGGTCAAACTAACCCTATGACTATCCCTCCCACCCCGTCTTTCTAGGCGAACCTACTCTTCACGACTGCTCCCTTTATGATTACGTCTACCCCATCATAAACTATCATTCCATTAGTCATAGGTAGCGATGCCATACCCTCGGCAGATCAACATGCCTACTCCCTCATCTCCTTTCTAGGCACTATCCCTCCATAATCTGTTTCCCAATCTATCCCTTCATCGCACCAAGCACCGATCATAGCTACCCTGCCTTATGTGCACACAGTACCTACATCGCAATTGCATAAAGTCTCTACTTCCATTCCAGCATCGACACTTGTTCCACCATCAGTGGTGGGCCCATCCCCAGCCACATGGTGGATTCCATTCACTTCTCCCCCTGCTTCGCAACCTTCCCAAATGTTGCACTACGCTCACCATCAAGCATACCAAGTCTCACAAATGGTACAACCAAGTGGGGGACTATGGTCTACACCATCGATCATGCAAACAACCTATCCTATGGCACCACCACCAGTCGCCACTCCAATAGCACCACCCACTGGGTGGTGGATAGCACAAGTGGCACCCTTCGTAGGGGCCGCCACAATAGTGCCACCTATGAGTCAGGTCGTTGCCCCTACCACGCTACCAATGGTTGCTGCCCTTGCAACTCCACAACCATCTGCATCATCCCCAGGTCTGGACTAAGCATTCCAACTTATCGAGACCCTTACTGAAGAAATTAAGCATTTGAAAGCTATCGGTTTTGACACAGTACAAGTCATGGATTTCTACCATGACGATCCCATCAACCCAACAGTCCCCATGCTCACATTACTCCCCAGGATGCCACTCCCCCACTTTACAAAATACAACAGGGAGGGTGACCCCAATGTGCATCTCATGACGTTTAGATCTGAGTCCCTTCTATTGCAATAATGGCTACACACCATCATCTATGTCTTTGCTATGTCTCTGACGGGCAAAGCTTTAGATTGGTACCGCGCACTCCCAAACTCTTCTATCTCAACCTTAGAGGAGTTGCTAACTCAGTATGTAACTCATTTCAAGTATAACTTGAAACCAGAGGTTACGCTGGATCAGTTAATGAGCATCAAGCAAGATCTGTTGGAATCAGTCCAAAAATTTATACAGCGGTGGGGCGCTACCCTGAATAAGATTCGTGAGCCTATCGTGGAGGCCCATCTACTAGCCATCTTTAAGGGTGCAGTGAATGACTTTATTAGGTCCAAATTGTACTACCTAGCTCCATGAACTCTTAGTTAAGCTTTTGCCTAGACCAAGAGTATTCAAGACGGGGCTGAGGCAAGCAAAGATCTAGCCTATGTTGCATTTAAAAACATGTAGATCAAAAGGGACAAAGATAAGGGCAAGGCAGCAATAGCCACGGTGGTCGCCGTGGCAAAAAAGGCCCAACCCAAAAACAACAATAACAAGAAAGCAACCATAGCACCAACTAACCCCATGCGTAACCTAGGCAACGCCACTTAATCCTCCACGTGGGCACCCAAAGCACCCACCTAGCCTAGTCTCAATTTCGAGTGTAAAGATTGCTCTAAATACACTTGCTACCTGTCAATCCTTCAGAACTCCTGAAGTAATTGCTAGGGGTAGGGTATATTCAACACAAGCGGATGTCAGAGGAGGCAACCAAAAGCCATCAATGGTACTACGAACTCCTTAGGAACCCCTCCTTGGCTTTTCCCAATGAGCCCCCAGTTCCTAATAATTTCAGGCTGGAATGGTTCTATAACTACCACCAACTCTGTGGTCATGACACAGATTACTGTCTAGCCTTAAAAGATGACATTCAGTGGATGATTGATCAAGGGAAGTTGGTGCTGGACGAAAGTAATCCAGTTCACCCTGAAAATCATTCCTTGTATGTTTACAAGGAGCCGCTCAACACCAATGATGCAGGATACATCATCAACACCATTGGCGTAGATAGTAATCCCAAACTGCCTTAGCGACCATTTATGGTTCACGTGCCTCAGCGTAGTGCACCAACACCAACAACGGCTAAAAAAACACTACAACAATCATTCGTCTTAAAGGTCCCTCCTCGAACATCCACCTCTGCACCTTCTGTAAACAAGATCGCATCACCGCCCACACTAATGTCACAAACATCCTTCATCATTAGGAGGCCAAGCCACTCAACCACCCCCATCCCACATAAGACGACATCACAGCCCTCTCATTCAAAGAAACAGGAAGAACGTTTAACAAGTGAAATGACTATGGAATGTACCGCCCCAGGTCCTTCCAAGCCTACTCCTTCAGTTTCTACATCTACGCCTACCTCATCACCAAAAGTTAACATTGCTACAGGTGCACAGTCATCATCACCTGGCCCGAAAGGGTCCAACCCCAAACCCGAAACTACCCCTACTCGGGAAATTCATCTTTTAGGATGGATGGAAGAAGAGAAGGGCAGTAAAAATAGGAAGGTGGACATGATCTCCTAAGCACTCTTACTCAGGTAAAACAGGCTCTAAAATAAGAAAATACAACATTGAGCCTATATGACCTAGTAATGACTTCCACCGCACACCATGAGGCTCTGGTTCGCATGCTAACGTCCATATCAGTTGACGAGAACATGCTGGCAAAGGAGAAAGCAATCCATTTAGTTATGCTTCCTTCTACGCCTAAAGGACCATGGCCATCCCAATTGACATTCTGCGATGAGTCTATTAGGGAAGACCTTGAAAAGGGTCAGGTAACAACAGCACGTCTATTCATCACAATTTGGGTCGACCAACATAAGATTCGAAGAGTACAAGTTGATGACGGGGCTTCTACAAACGTCATCCCATTCCCCATAGTGGACAATCTGGGTTTGGTAAATCAAATCAAATCCACGACAACGTCATGTTTGAAGTCATTTAATGGGGCACGGGTAGTGGTGAAAAGCACCATTCACATTGACTTTGTGGCAGGGGACCAGTTCCCCACAAATGCAAAGTTTATCATGCTGGAAGAGATGCCTAGGTTTAACCTGATCTTGGGGAGGTCATGGTTAGCCCAACTTAGGATTGTCTCTTCATCCATACATCAGGAAATCCATCTACCTTATGTAGGTAGGGAGGTGGTGATCCATGGTAACGAGGTAACAACCTAGGAAATAAATAATGTAGATATGGAGCAAGGTTTAAAGGTCATAACCTCTGAGAATGAGGCACCTATTTTTGTTGACACTAACTGTTTGACAAAAGAGCCGGCCCAAGATGCCGGCTCAGAAAATGAAACTACGTGGGCTGAGTTGCCTTTTCAAGTAGTAGAAGACAACATAGAAGAATATCGCAACAAATCCTCTCATCCTTACGTGTCGCAAAACCCAGGATGGGTTAGAAAGCAATTGCGAGGATAATCGTTACTCGTGTAGCATAGCAACTCCACTGCTCCTTACCCAATTAACATTCATAATACATTCATTCCTTGTTTGCCTTATATTCATTTGTCTATGCTAATTTTCTAACTCATTCTTAAAACTGTTTACATAACATCCATTGTCTACTTCACACTACGGCCCACTAAGGCCTAAAACTAGCAAAATTTTCCTTTACTATCATTGTCATGGCCCAAAATGGCCTTAAACTATAATTGCAGCCCGCCAAGGCCTAAAACTAGCTATCCAAAAAAATTTTATCACCTGACAACTACCCAAAATGGCCTAAAACTAAAGACAAAAAAGAAGAAGATAAAAGCAGATGACATAAATAATACACAAGCCAAAATAAAATGAATCTTGTCATAATTCATCTTCAATTTAAAGTCTCAATTAAATAATGTTTGTAGTATTCTTTTGAAAAATAAAAATAAGATCCCTTGCTATTATGTATCATCTTCCTCTACATCATTGTCCTCTCCACCATCGTTCCCTCCCTCAGAGGGCCTTGTATCTTCATCCGGATTTTGTATCACAAAAATTAAAGTAGTCAGCTAAAGTCACAATAAAAGCTAGAATAAAATAAATTGTTGCATCATAAAAAAGTGACTAACCTGAGACAGCCTCACATCTATCTCAAGGGGTATGTGATCCAAACCGGCCCAGAGGCACCACAAGACCTCCTCTTCAGTAATGTCCACCCAATGCCTAACTTCCAAGTCAATAGCTCATTAGCGGTCTGCAAAGACCTTAAACTAGCAGTTTTGACTCATGGGTTCAACCATCTTTAGTGGTCTACAAAGACCTTAAAATAATAGTTTTGACTTACAAACCTAACCCGTTAATAGTCCACAAAGACCTTAAACTAGCAGTTTTGATTTACAATTTGATCAAGTTAGCGGTCCGCTATGACCTTAAACTAGCAGCTTGCGAATTTTGCATCATAGTTGACAATCATTTTAACCATTTCATATTTCATTGATGCTTTGCAAATATTTACTATGCATTGTTGCCACAAACAAGTATCACTTGACTTGGCTTTCATGTTATTATGGAAGGTTAAGCAAGAATGGCTATGCATCGTGATCTACCTTCACTTCTAGCCTTGGTAGGCCCACATGGAAAGCTTATAAGATAGGTAAACCCAGATCCAAGGCTTGTATAGCATAGCATTGTCTTAGACCCACATGTGAAGGTAGTTAAACAAAAGGCTCATAGGATTAAACCAGAGATCGCACTGGCCGTACACAATGAAATCACTAAGCTGTATCAGGCTAGTTTCATCTGGGTAGTTGATTACTTAGATTGGGTGTCGAACATCATTGTAGTTTTTTAAGAAAATGGGAAGAATATGAATCTGTATAGACTTTCGGGATCTGAACAAAGAAATGATCAAAGATGACTTCCCACTACTGAGTATTGATCAACTCATCGACACTACGACTAGTCATGCTCTACTGTCCTTCATGGATGATTTCTCCAGCTATAATCAAATTCTTACCAACCTAGAGTATCAGTTAACAACCACTTTCATGACCCCATGGGGTACTTTTTGTTACACTATGATGCCCTTTCAACTCAAAAATGCTGGAGAAACCTACCAAAGAGTCATGACATACATCTTTAGCAACTACATCCTAGAAACACTAAACAACTATGTGGATGAAATAGCCGTCAAAGCTAAAGAGGTTGCTGACCATCCCAACGATCTATGTGTAGTCCTCAAATGCTGCCAGATGCATGGCTTATGCCTCAATCCAAAGAAGTGTGTCTTCGAGGTAAAAATCGGATGCATGCTAGGGTTTGTAGTATCAGAGGCTGGAATACGAGTGGTCCTTGATAAAGTTAAGACCATCATTAATCTAGCGCCCCCTACAAACCTTAAAGAATTGTGCAGGTTGCGAGGTAGGATATAGTTCATTATAAGGTTTATAGCAAAGTTGACTGATAAGTTACACCTCATGCAACGCTTACTAAAGAAAGGGATTAACTTCGAATGGACAACACAATGCCAGAAAGCCTTCAATGACCTAAAGAAAGAGCTTTTACACCTCCCAACTGTTTACCCACCCCAAAGGGATAAGCCTTTCTACATCTACCTTACCACCTCAAATATGTCTACTGCGACACTGTTATGTCAGAGAAGAGATGATGGCTCTAAGATTTCAGTTTATTACCTGAGTCATGCATTGATAGCATATGAGGAAAAGTACAATGAGGTGAAAAGAAACTGACTCACCCTAGTGTTTACATTAAAAAAGTGGAGGCATTATCTGTTCCATAGCAAAGTCAACATTATATGCAAAAGCAATGTACTATGGGTGATCACGAATAATCTATATGAAAGTAGCAAGATAGCCTGGTGGAAAGCTATAATCGCGGAATTCGATTTGCATTATGTGACCCAATCATTGACGAAAGGGCAAGCCATAGCTACGCAACTCATGACCTCACCTATTGATGATCGGGCAACCATAGAATCCAAATTCTCTATCGAGCACATTAACACCATCAACTCTATCCCATTATGTTTAAAAGCTACTTTGCATTTCGACGGTGCCTCGACTATGCGAGGTGGTAGAGTAGCTGCCGTCATTATGTTCCCTTTTGGGAACATCCAATCGTTTGTTTATTGTTTCGTGTTCCTTTGTACGAATAACATGGCAAAGTACGAAGGACTCCTTAGGGGCCTCTTAGCAGCCTGAGCATTAAAAATTCAACATCTGGTAATCTGAGGTGATTCACAACTCGTTGTCAATCAAATCACTAAGGTCTATGCCTGAAAAGGTACAGATCACATGGGCATTCCAACGATGGGAACTAGACATTATAGGACCTATCACACCTAAGTCTTCCGCAAGGCATAGCTTCATTATCACCACCATTGAGTACTTTACAAAGTGGGTAGAGGCTATCCTCCTTAGGAAGACTACATCTCAATAATTTTGTCACTTTATATTGGATAACATAGTGACAAGGTTTGGGCTTCCCATGACTATTGTGATAGACAATGGGCCACAATTTAGTAGTGCGGAAACCAAAAATTTTTGCAACAACCTTGGCATTAAGCAATCCTTTTCCTCTTCATGCTATTCATAGGCAAACGAATAGGTAGAATCTATGAACAAAGCCATCATCAACTTGCTCAAGAAGATGCTTAGCAATAACAAGAGGTGATGGCACAAGCAAATCCTCTATGTGCTATGGGCTTACAGAACGACATGTAGAATGGCAACAGGTAAAACTCCTTACAACCTTTTTTACAGATCTGAAGCAGTGTTACCTCTTGAGTTGTAGGTATCGTTGCTTTGAATGATCCTATCAAATGTAGTGAACGAAGCCCAGAAGAATGAGTCGAGGATCATCGACCTTGACTCCATAGAGGAGGAGTGTGCACAAACACTTGGCCACATTGAGCAATATCAAGACAGGCAACGGTAGAAGCATCATGCAAACCCACATCAACGACCAATAAAAAAGGGGAACCTCATTCTTAAGTCTATCCATGAACATGTGAACAAGTTCTCAGCAAACTAGGAAGGTTCATTCATGGTCATGAAAACCTATGGGAATAGAGCCTTTAAGCTGGCATACATGGATGACAAAGAGTTCATGAATCCTGTGAATCATTCGTATCTCAAGTCGTACTACATCTGATGCATGAGCAAGGTAAGCAAATCATCCGCTATGACATAAAACTGGCAAAGGTCATCCTCTACGACGTAAAACTGGCAAAGGTCATCCACTATGACGTAAAACTAGCAAAAATAGTATACTATGACTATAAACTAGCACAGATAGTCCACTATGACTATAAACTAGCACAAACCATCCACCATGATGTAAAACTTGCAAAGCTCATCCGCTATCACATAAAACTAGCACAGATGGTCCACTATGACCTTAAACTGGCCCAACCACCATTTGCTATGACCTTAAACTGGCCCATCCACCATCCGCTACGATGATAAACTAGCATAGCAGTTTGCTGGGACCTTAAACTAGCACAGTAGTCTATTGGAACCTTAAACTAGCACAGTGGTCTGCTAGGACCTTAAACTAGCACATCACGATTTGCTGGGACTTTAAACTAGCACACCATGATCTACCAGGACCTTAAACTGGTTTCATGGCACAACATCTTCAATGTGCATCCATGACCATTCAAATAAGTGAGCATCCATAGTGTCGACATGGGGTGGGACGTTGCAGTTCTACATCACAGTTCATGATGCCAAGAAAACATCCTCTAGAATATGTGCAACGCCATTGCCCCTGGCATCTTGCTGATCCTCCAAAGATGTCATCTAACATCTTGTTGACCTTTCAGAGCTACCACTACCATGGCCCATTGTTCTAGTAGTAGCTCCTATGGTTGGTGCCTACTGCTGGAGTCCCAACACTATTGTGGCCCAGCCACAAGGTTGCTACCCTCCAGCTCTCATCATCACCTATGCCTAAAAGACATTCAGCTATTAGGCCTTTCACCTTATAGCTGAGATGCATGATTTTTTCCTTGGGCAAGGACTCCTAAGCACCCACATCGCCGCAACTCCTAGCCTTCTCGATGCCAACCATGCCATGCTAAAGCTACCAAAACCACTGTTGGCCTTTTTGGTTTGGACGTTACATGCCTCAGCAACAACTTCCATTGCTCTAGCAGCGTCCAAAGTGAGCAAGACCTTTTCCTTCGTTTTGCTTAATGGTTATTTCTTCTGGTTTTCTCTCTATTGTGTTTGCAGGGTACGTGCTGGAGGGGTGTTGGTCAGAGGTGCATTTCGCCAAGGTGGTAGGACACTACATCGTTCCAAGGTGGTCGTCTTGACTAGATTGGCTACTTAGGAGTGCACATGCTGTCCTCCCCCTTAACCTCCTTTACCTCGTTTCTTACACCTACGATCCTCCTTCTCACACCTCTTTTTACGAATTTTCCTGATGCCTGTAAAGCACTCCCATATGCTCAACTGCAAAGTCCATGATGCGCGTAACACAACTCACCGCATGGGAAGAATCTGTAGGTAGGTCAAAGCCCCACATGGATTTGATGCAACTCATCTTGGGGAGGAAACACCTATCTTGCAATAAGGTTGTTTGCAAATGAACATGTCAAAACAACAAAAGAAAAGTGTGAAAGAGCAAAATCTCAAAAAAAAAACATGTGCCCAAAAGAAATGGCACATCAGCTATTTCGCAATGACCATCTCTAAGCATTTCGACAAGAGGTCAAAAACCTACAAAAGAAAGATGCCCATGCATAACGACTTGCTCACAAGCACTTCGATGAGGGACCCCACTCTGCTACATCTTTCCCTTCCCAAAATTATCCCTGCAGATCCACCCTTTCCCCTTTTCCTACATGATTATCCTGGCACTCTCAAGCATAACTAAGTGACATCTAGACAATTACTGAAGAGCAATGTTAGCATCTTGTCTTTTGTGGTGTTTCGTATTCTTTATCGGTGTCTCTTGGGCCCATCCTCTAGATGTCGACAAAGAGGGGCCAGTGAAACACCATAAAATTTCGAGACCCTCTTGCTTCACCAGGGTCTTGGAGTTTAGGCAAAGACTTCCACAAGTGTAGCGTCATGACAGTTTGGTAGGAAAATGTAGACATTGAGATTAGACTGACTAGTCTGGCAAGTTTTCTACCTCTAGAGTTGACAGGCCTAATGGACTCTCTGGCCTGCCCACCTAGATAATTTACCCAATTGTCAATCTACCGAGAAACTATGCTATGAGTTGTCGATGGTGTTCAAGATGGACAAAATGTTTTGGCAAGTTTTCTAGTGGAGAAGTCTGCTACGCTACGCTACGTTGTGCAATGTAGCAAGCCTTTGAAAAATCAATCAAGCGTCTGAATATAAGCTTTTGCAAGATGTTCGTGCAAGGAAAAGTCAAAATGTGCCCAGCACAGGGTGTTATGCTATGCTACGCTACATAGCGTAGCACAACATAGTGAAGGAGAAAGATGCAAAGAATCCTCTGCCAAGCCATTGCGGCAAAGGAACTGCATGTAATGGCATTTTGACTTCCAAAATCACCTTGTCTCAGTTAGCCCTTGAACCACAAGAAAATTTTTCTTGTGAAACCCCACAATTTTGACAGAAATGCATGTTACATTGGTTGCTACGCTATGCTACACTACATAGCATAGCAAAGATGCAAATCAATAAAGTGCTCCAAAGGTTAACCCGACATGCACCAAGGCTTCCAGCAAATACTGTTGACTCCAATGCAAGTTTTCTATTCAAACCAGTGGCTACACTTTGCTACGCTACACTACATAGCATAGCATAGCGTAGCAAGCAGCTACACTATGTCAATGTGCTACGCTACGTAGCGTAGGACAATGTAGTAAGCAGCATCTCTAGTTTCGACAGCATGCTTACAACATAGCAAAATTCACAGCCAAGACAACATGCCTACAAAGTACTATCATGATTACATCTAGCGAGGTCTAGGACATGTGGCACCTAAGCCATGTTTCTCACCTACTCTTGGCCCTATAAACACTCCAACAAACAATACTCAAAGGGTTGGCTTTTTTTCACTGGATTTTTGCATTAGTTGGCTTTTTTCCACTGGCATTTTGCACTGGTTGATTTTTTGCGTTGGAATTTTTGAACAGTTGGCTTTCAAGTTCACATTCAAGAGCATAGTTGGCACATTTTAAGCAGCCTGGTTATTCTTGAACTTTTTGTGCACCTCCTGCATTGTATAACTTCTTATACATTTTTCAAACAAGACAAAGAATCGAACCCGCAACCTTGGGGCGGTGCATTTTCTTACCTGAGTTTATTCTGTTATCTCTTTATTGTTATCGCTATTTGGTACTATTTCCTTCATTCTTGCATTTATTGATAATTGATTTTACTTGGCGTATTTTTCATTTAAAACAACATTCATGTAAGCTTAAGTTACATCGATTAAGTCCCTGTATGATCGACCAGACCGTTCAGGGGGCCCTGCTTCTATTTTATCCAGCATGGCCCTTGCATAGATTCGAGGTTAAACTATTCAGCCATTAACCTCTTGGTGTTCCAGCCATCAACATTTTCTTTCACCACAGTTTTTGGCATTAGAAGGACATCTTTTTGGTGCCTTTTCTATGTCTCATGAGTACTTTTGCATGCTCTCTGTACCCTGACACTCATTAGCGTAAACGTGACACCCTTGCTATTGTTTATGCATCATGTGGTATAGGCTGGTCACAACGATGGTTCCTTTAGAACCCTATAGGATGAAAAACCTCTGATCCCCTCTTTATCTCTATCTTTTCTTCGTCGCAAACCATTTTCAACCTCACAAAAATGATTACCTCAACCATCGTCATTGCCACCTCAAACCTTGAGGTCCCTATTTTGATTCAGGGTACTATAGGTGCCGAGCAACCATCTAGCCTAGTGCAAGGACCATGTCGATCTCTCAAGATCCAAAACGGATCACCTGAGAGCTTAGTACAACACACTAAAATTTATAATTTCCTTTGTATTAAGATCTAGGCAAATTTGCCCTTGGATGCCCAAAAACTTGAAGTCAAACATAACTTTGTGTTCCTTTACCACAATGGGAGGCAATTTGTCCCTATCCTTGGCACTTCCATTCCCCTGACGTAAACGTATCAGTGGATCTTAGATTAGTTGGTATAAAGAAGTAGGTCTAGGGAGTAGTGAGACATAGCATCCCACTATGACGAGGCATTTCAGTATGGACAAGAGGACCTGGATTTCCAATCTAAGGATGGGGGTCAAACTAATCCTATAACTATCCCTTCTACCCTGTCTTTCTGGGTGAACTCGCTCTTCATGACTGCTCCCTTTATGATTACATCTACCCCATAGCAAATCTCCGTTTCATCAGTCAATGGTAGCCATGCCATACCCTCGGTGTATCAACACACGTATTCCCCCATCTCCTTTCCAGGTATTATCCCTCCACAATCTGTTTCCCAATCTATCCCTTCATCGCACTAAGCATCGATCACAGCTACCTTGCCTTATGTGCACATGGTACCTACATCATAGTTGCATACAATCTTTGCTTCCATTCCAGCATCAACACCTATTCCACCATCAGCGGTGGGCCCACCGCCAGCCACATGGTGGACCCCATTCACTTCTCCCCTTGCTTCGCAACCTTCCCAAATGTCACACTACACTCATCATCAAGCATACCAGGTCCCGCAAATGGTACAACCAAGCACAGGACTATGGTCTGCCCCGCCGATCACGCAAACAACCTATCCTATGGCACTAGTAGCAACCATTGCTCCAACATCACCACCCACTAAGTGGTGGATAGCACAAGCAACACCCTTCATAAGGTTCACCCCAACAGTTCCACCTATGAGCCAAGTCACTGCCCCTACCATGCCATCACCGTCTACTCCACAACCATCTGCATCATCCCCAGGTTTGGACCAAGCATTCTAGCTTATCCAGACCCTTACTGAAGAAATTAAGTGTCTGAAAGTTGCCGGTTCTGACACAGTACAAGTTATGGATTTCTACCATGACGATCCCATCAACCTGGTAGTCCCCATGCTCACATTACCCTTGGGATTCCACTCCCCCACTTTACAAAATACAATGGGGAGGGTGATCCCAATGTGCATCTCGTGATGTTTAGATTTGAGTCCCTTCTATTGCAACAATGGCTGCACACCATCATCCATGTCTTTGCTATGTCTCTGACAAGCAAAGCTTTAGATTGGTACTGTGTGCTCCCATGCTTTTCTATCTCAACCTTAGAGGAGCTGCTAACTCATTACGTAACTCGTTTCAAGTATAGCTTGAAAAAAGATTTTATGTTGGATCATTTAATGAGTGTCAAGCAAGATTTGCTAGAATCAGTCCAAAAATTTATACAGTAGTGGAGCGCTACCCTGAATGAGATCAATGACTCTATCGCAGAGGCCCATCTGTTGGCCATCTTTAAGGGTGTAGTGAATGACTTTATTAATTCCAAATTGTAGTACCTAGCTCCACCCAATCCTTGGTCGTCATTGTAAATGATTCCCCATTAGCTTCTGGGGGATCTTGGGATCAGGTGGTATGGAAGACTTGGCAAATCCATGGTTTGGAAATCTGGTTACGATTCTGTATCACCCAGACTCCATTCTCATGGACTACCATGAATTTTGCAAAACATCATAGGCAGGCTACAAAGAAGGCATGATGCACATTGAAATGGGATTTAGGCTTGTTATGAAGCTTGACCAATTCAACCTATAGACCTTTGCAAAGATGCTTGGTCCAATTGTAATGGGCCCCCTCTTCCATGACTTCTCTCATTATCCAAGCTTGCTTGATCACAATGATTTTTCCTTGGGAAAGCAACTTGGGGAAAGCATGGGCACGGAAGATGGGGTAAACCATTTTGGCCACTTTTAGCTTGGCCTCTTCAATATGAATTCCCTTGTGGCCCTTTGCCGCCCCTAGCCACTCCTCAATGTCCCCCTGATGGTTAGCCTCCTTTTTGGTCTTTGCTCCTATGTGGAGGCCATTGGAAGGGACATCGAAAATATCCACAAATAATTGGTCGTTAATCTCAAGCACCACTAGCACACCATGGAGATGTGTGTGGAAGCAGTCTACTCTTTCAAAAAAGGAGTCAGCTAGGGAAAGAATCTCAGCAGTAGGGACACTTGGGTTGATGACCCAGGACAACTCCATGAGACCAACATCTCAAAGGTGGTTGACAAACGATTCCAGGGCCCCATTGCAGAGCCAGTGTTGGGTCTCATCCACCTCCCCATACTTGAAATAAATGTTGACCTTGTTATGCCTAGAATTAATCATGGTGACCTCTTGGGATTTCTTTGCCACTGTAGTAGTTTACAAAAAGAAAAAGTCAAAAGTTAAAAAAAAACAAAAAATAGAAGAAAAATGAAACAACACTTGAACATGTAAACATGAACTCACGATCTAGTGTACCAGGTTTAAACAGCGATGGGAATGGTGGGAGATTCATAAAAACATCTTCAATGATGATCAGCTTAAGCGATGCCAAATCCTCATCCAACGAATCAACCTCCTTACATTTCCTATAAAACTTGGATTACCAGGTTGGATAGGTTTTGTACTTACCCCCGTATTGGCCTATCACAGCTGTGCACACGTTCCCAATGGAGGAAAACTCCCACAAGGTTATTTGTGCCAAAGCCAAGGCATTAGTATCACCGTGAAGCCCACTCATGTCGATATAAAACCTGGTAACACACAAACAATAGAAAAAAAAGAGGCACACACACTATTAACATTGTTGCCTAGCATAACATGCATTGCATAAAGTAACAGAATGCATTTACAGAACTCACCCACTGGCAAAGTATACGGTTCTTGGTAGGTTTTGAAAATAAGTGCCCATGTGATGGGCAATGAATAGTGTGTTGTATAGGTGATAATAGTTATACTCAAGAATTTTCTAGATCCAACTCAAACGTCTCAAGCTGTTTGGGCATCAATTGGATCCTTCTGCCTAGTCACCCCCGATTGCCTCATCAGCCAAAAATTTCAGAATACCTGGGTTTGCCCCAGGCAATAGGGTTTCTGTAATTGCGGCTGTTGTCTCTGCCAATAAGTGTGACTAAAAAATCATACTGAAGTGCTCGAGGAGGAATTGTTGGAAGTCTCGCGTGTCTTCCCAGAACCAGAATGCTTGCCACTCCACACGTGCATGGATCGGAGGAACATTGGCCACCGATTCACTTAGGCAGCACAAAACCCCTACAATTTCTAGGACAATCAAAATGTGTTTTAACATTACCTTGTACAATAGAATGGAAAATGTTAGCATAATTTTTGAGTGGAGTTCGTAGGTAGCGTAGCACGATTAGCCATTTGCAAATAGCGTAGCATAACCCTTTCTTTCCATGTAGCATAGCATAAACCCTCGGTTGCAAATAGTGTAGCATAACCTTTTTGCATGTAGCGTAGCACCAGAAACATAAGAAATTTACAACTAAGACAACAGAACCACTAGATTAATAACATAGCAACACGATATTACCAATGCATTGGTCTAAAGGTCTTACAACACATCAACTTAGTGTAAATTTTTTTTTTAAATATGAACTTCAAATAAAAAAATTTAATGCGCTATAGCCGTTTCAACCAACCTTTGCCATACAAAATGACTTGTGCTATGCTACGTTAAACATGTGTGATGTTGTCAAATCTCGCGCGTGGCCAAACCCTCTTGAGGGATGTACGCTATGCTATTCGCGTGCTAGGTTACTAGGATCACCTAAACCTCTGTGGCAAGGCAATCACAGCAATGGTAGTCCAGGCAATACTACATGCAACCTTAGCGTAGCATCTGTACACCCGTCGTGGCCGAATCGACAACAGTAGTAGTGTAATAGCCAAAATGGCAACCAAAACGATGACAGAAGACGTGGGTTTCATTACAGAAAACAAAATAAAAAAAAGAGAAGAGATAGTAACAGCAACCTAGGAAATAAAGTTAGTGTAGAAACTTACTAGGCCAATGGAATTTCCTCTCGAACTGTGATGTGCACCTGTGATAGATGTCCTAGGGTGTCTTTCACCTCATCTACCTTGGTAAGTGCTCGGTGTTTGCATTCTCCTTTAGGTGCCATCATCTCAATTGCAAATTCTCTCTTAGTCGCTATGCTAAACCACCTTGCTCTTTGTCAGTACAACTGCTCTATGCTCTGGATATGGGCTCTACGCTCTTATGATGAAAATGACAAGTTTACCAAGGGTAAACCCCTATTTATAGCCAACGTGGTGAAAAGAACTTGTTGTTTTTGCATCTCGATTAATCTGGGACGCTCTGTACAGTGTAGCACTCCCGCCATAGCGTAGTAGCACTGTTTGCATCGTGGCAGGTGGGTCCAACCAAAAATTTCATCTGACCTTAAACTAGCCACTTACCTTTGAAAGAATAACTTGTTAGCGGTTTGCAAAGACCTTAAACTAGCAGTTTTGATTTATAATTTGACCAAGTTAGCAGTCCGCTTTGACCTTAAACTGGTAGCTTGAGAATTTTGCATCATAGTTGAAAATCATTTTAATAATTTCATATTTCATTGCTTCTTTGCAAATATTTACTATGCACTATTGCTACAAATAGATATCACTTGACTTGGCTTTCATCTTATTGTGGAAGGTTAAGCAAGAATGGCTATGCATCGTGATCTACCTTCACTTCTAGCCTTGGTAGGCCCACATGATGAGCTTATAAGATAATTAAACCCAAAGTCAATAGACTGTGAATTGTGCTTCGATAGCACTATTGCGTCTTTAGAAACATCCCCAGATTGGCCCGAACACCTAGTCCAAGCCTTAGATTTAGAGGTTGGGGATGTAATTGAGGGCCCTCTCATTGAAACACCTATGACTACATCTAGGAGAAAAATAAAGACGTTAAAACTTAGCTCCCTCCTAGATTCACAAATGCATAAAGATGTATCCAAGATCCTTTAAGACAACATCAAAGTATTTGTGTGGTCCTATAACGACATGCCAGGCTTAGATTCGAGGCTTGTACAACATAACATTGTCTTAGATCGACATGTAGAGGAAGTTAAAAAAAAGGCTCGTAGGATTAAACCAAAGATCGCACTGGCCGTACTCAATTAAATCACTAAGCTGTATTAGGCTGGTTTCATTCGAGCAGTTGATTACTTAGAATGGGTATCGAACATCTTTGTAGTTTCTAAGAAAATGAGAGAAAAATGAATTTTTATAGACTTCTAGGATCTAAACAAATAAATGATCAAAGATGACTTCCCACTGCCGAGTATTGATCAACTCATTAACACTATGGCTGGTCACGCTCTACTGTCCTTCATGGATGGTTTATCTAGCTATAATCTAATTCGTATCAACCCAAAGCATCAGTTAACAACCACTTTCATGACCCCATGAGGTGGTAGTGTAGTTGCCATCATTACGTTCCCTTCTGGGGACATCCAATCGTTTGCCTATCATTTTATGTTCCTTTGTACAAACAACATGGCAAGGTACGAAGGACTCCTTAGGGGCCTCTTACTAGCCCGAGCATTAAAAATTCAACATCTGGCAATCTGAGGTGATTCACAACTCGTTGTTAATCAAATCACTGAGTTCTATGCCTGCAAAGCTACTCATCTGCAATCCTATTGTGACTTGGTTAAAATTTTTCTTAAGCAGTTTATCACAACAGATGTTCAACATGTGCCATGCAATGAAAACACCATAGTAGATGCCCTGGCCATGCTAGCATTAAATGTGTGACCACAGCTATTCGCAACATTGCTCGCTTCGATGACTGAGTGCACAGAGCCTATCACTCAAGCGGTACACGTCACCTCTATAAGTGCTGCCAATACCCAAGAGTGGTACAACAACATTAAAGCATATCTGCAACATGGTGAACCCCCACACGGATTGACATCTACTCAAAGGGATGCTATCCACAAGCGTGCTTGGAAATATGTACTTATGGGAGATGACGTCTTATGCAAATGTTTTTTTGATGGGATATTGCTAACATGCGTAAATGAGAGACAAGTACAAAAGATCATCAATGAGGTGCATGAAGGACTGTGCAGAGGACACATAGCCCCTAGGGCCATGACAACAAAAATCAAATGCCTAGGGTATTACTGGCCTCACATGGAATGAGATTGCCTTGCCAAAGTTAAGACTTGTGATACGTGCCAACGATATGCAAATCTTATACACGTTTCACCCACTAAGTTGTGCTCGACACAGATCACGTGGAAATTCCAATGATGGGAACTAGACATTATAGGACCTATCACACCTAAGTCTTTCGTAGGGCATAACTTCATCATCACTGCCATTGAGTACTTTACAAAGTGGGTAGAGGCTATCCCCCTTAGGAAGACTACATCTCAATAGGTTTGCCACTTTATATTGGATAACATAGTGACAAGGTTTGGGCTTCCCATGACTATTGTGACAAACAAAGGACCATAATTTAGTAGTGCGGAAACCAAAATATTTTGCAACAACCTTGGCATTAAGCAATCCTTTTCCTCGTCACACTACCCACAGGTAAACAGATAGGTAGAAGCTACGAATAAATCCATCATTAATTGCTCAAGAAGATGCTTAGCAATAGAAAGAGGCGATGGCACAAGCAAATCCTCTATGTTCTATGGGCTTACAGAACGACATGCAGAACAACAACAGGTAAAAGTCCTTACAACCTTGTTTATAGATCTAAAGTGGTGTTACCTCTTGAGTTGCTGGTACTGTCATTTTGAATGATCCTATCAAATGTTGTGAACTAAGCCTAGAACAATGAGTTGAGGATCATCGACCTCGACTCCATAGAGGAGGAGCGTGCACAAACACTTGGCTGCATCGAGCGATATCAAGAGAGGCAATGGTAGAAGCATCATGCAAACCCACTTCAACGGCCGATAAAAAAGGGGGACCTCGTTCTCAAGGGTATCCGTGAACATGTGAACAAGTTCTCAGCAAACTGGGAAGGTCCATTCATGGTCATGAAAGCCTACGGGAATAGAGCCTTCAAGATGGCAGACATGGATGGAAAAGAATTCACGAATCCTATGAATGATTTGTATCTCAAGCCATACTACATTTGATGCATGAGCAAGGTAAGCAAATCATCCGCTACGACGTAAAACTGGCAAAGGACGTCCGCTATGATGTAAAACTAGCAAAGATAGTTTGCTATGACTCTAAAATAGCACAGATAGTCCGCTATGACTATAAACTGGCATAGTCCATCCACCATGATGTAAAACTTACAAAGCTCGTCCGCTATGACATAAAACTAGCATAGATGGTTTGCTATGATCTTAAACTGGCCCATCCACCATCCGCTATGACGCTAAGCTAGCACAATGGTCTACTGGGATCTTAAACTAGCACAACAGTCTGCTGGGATGTTAAACTAGCATAGCGGTTTGATAGGACCTTAAACTAGCACACCATGGTTTACTGGGACCTTAAACTAGCACACCATGATCTACCAGGACCTTAAACTACGTTCATGGCACAACATCCTTAGCATGCATCCATGACCATTCAAAAAGAGAGCGTGCATAGTGCTGACACAAGATGGGATGTTGCAGTTCCAGAACGCAGTTCATGATGCCAAAAAAACATCCTCTGGAGTATGTGCAACACAATTGCCCCTGGCATCTTGCTGACCCTCCGAAGATGTCGTCTGACATCTTGTTGGCCTTCTGGAGCTACCACTACCACGGCCCATTGTCCTTGTAATAGCTCCTATGGTCGACGCCTACTGCTAGAGTCCCAGCACTATTTTGGCCTAGCCACAAGGTTGCTACCCCAACCCCCGTCATCATGCATGCCTAAAAGATGTTCAGTTGTTAGGCCTTTCACCTTACAGTTGAGCTACATGATGTTTGGCTTGGGCGGGGACTCCTAAGCACCCGCGTCATCACAACTTCTAACATCCTCGGTGCCAACCCCGCCACGCTGATGCTGGCAGAACCGCTGTTGGCCTTTCTGGTTTGGACGTTGCATGCCTCAGCAAGAATGTCCATTGCTCCAGCAACGTCCAAAGAGAGCAAGACCTTTGCCTTCATTTTACTTAATGGTTGTTTCTTCTAGTTTGCTCTCTGTTGCGTTTGCAAGGTACGTGTCGGAGGGGTGTCGGTCAGAGGTGCATTTCGCCAAGGTAGCAAGACACTATATTGTTCCAAGGTGATCATCCTGACTAGCTTAGCTACTTGGGAGTGCACATCCTATGCTCCCCCTTAACCTCCTTTACCTAGTTTCTTACACTCGTGATCCTCCTTCTCACACCTCTTTTTACGAATTTTCTTGATGCCTGTAAAGCCCTCCCATATGCTCAACCGCAAAGTCCATGATGCGCATAACGCAACTTGTCACATGGGAAGCATCTATAGGCAGGTGAAAGCTCGACATGGATGTGACACAACTCATACTGGGGAGGAAACACTTTTCCTGCAATAAGGTTGTTTGCAAATGAACATGGCAAAATAGCAAAAGAAAAGCGTAAAAGAGCAAAAGCTCAAAAAAAATGCGTGCCCAAAAGAAACCGCACATTAGTTGTTTTGTAATGACCATCTCTAAGCATTCCAATGAGAGGTCAAAAACCTGCAAAAGAAAGATGCCCATGCATATTGACTCCCTCACAAGCACTCCGACGAGGGACCACACTATGTTACATCTTTCCCTTCCTAAAATTGTCCCCGCAGATCCATCCTTTCCACTTTCCCTACATGATTATCCTGGCACACTTAAGCATAGATAAGCGAGATCTAGACAATTACTGAAGAGCGATGTTAGCATCTTGTCTTTCATGGTGTTTCATATTCTTTATCGATGTCTCTCAGGCCCATCCTCCAAATGTCGACAAAGAGGAGCTAGTGAAACACCATAAAATTTCGAGACCCTCTTGCTTCACCAGGGTCTTGGAGTTTAGGCAAAGATTTCCACAAGTGTAGCATCATGATAGTTTGGCAGGAAAATATAGGCATTGAGATTAGACTGACTTGTCCGACAAGTTTTCTACCTCCAGAGTTGATGGACTCTCTGACCTGCCCACCTGGATAATTCACCTGATTGTCAGTCTACTCAGAAACTGTGCTAGGAGTTGTCGACGGTGTTTAGGATGTACAAAACAGTTCAACAAGTTTTCTAGTGGAGAAGTTTGCTACGCTACACTACGTTGTGTAGCGTAACAAGCCTTCGAAAAATCAATCAAGCGTCTAAATACAAGTTTTGGCAAGATGTTTGCACAAGGCAAAGTCAGAATTCACCCAACACAAGGTGCTACGCTATGCTACGCTACATAGCGTAACATAGCGTAGCAAAGACAAAACATGCAAAGACTCCTCTGCCAAGCTGTTGCGGCAAAGGGATTGCATCTAATAGCATATTGGCTTCCAAAACCACCTTGTCTCAGTTAGCCCTTGAACCACAAGCAAAGTTTTCTTGTGAAACCCCGCAATTTTGACAAAAATGCATATTACATTGGCTACTATGTTGTGCTACGCTATGTAGTGTGGCATAGCGTAGCAAAGATGCAAATCAATAAAGTGCTCCAAAGGTTAACCTGACGTGCGCCAAGGCTTCCAGCAAATACTGTTGACTCCAATGCAAGTTTTCTGTTCAAACCGGTGGCTACACTCTGCTACGCTACGCTATGTCAATGCGCTACACTACGTAGCGTAGGACAGCATAGTAAGCAGCATCTCCAATTTCGACAACGTGCTTACAGCATAGCAAAGTTCACAACCTGCACAACACCCCTACAGGGTACCGTCATGATTGCATATGGCAGGGTCTAGGACACGTGGCACCTAAGCTACGTTTCTTACCTGCTCTAGGCCCTATAAATACTTCGACTTGGCTTTTTTGCATTGGCATTTTGCATTGGTTGGGTTTTTGCGTTGGCATTTTTGCGCAGTTGGCTTTCAAGTTCGCATTCAAGAACATAGTTGGCACATTTTGAGCAGCTTGGTTATTCTTGAACTCTTTGTGCGCCTCCAGCGTTGTATAACTTTTTATACATTTTTCAAACAAGACGAAAAATCGAACCTGCAACCTTGGGGCGGTGCATTTTCTTACCTGAGTTTATTCTATTATCTCTTTATTGTTATGGCTGTTTGGCACTATTTCCTTCATTCTTGCATTTATTGATAATTGGTTTTACCTCGCGTATTTCACATTTAAAACAACGTTCACATAAAGTTAAGTTACACCCATTAAGTCCTTGTGTGATGGACCAGACCGTTCTCCTCAGCAACGTTGATAAGGCGAAGGCGTTCCATACTCAAGTGCAGTGGCTCCATGTCTCCTTTGCTGCTATTTTCATCTCTATCGTGAGGGGAATTCATTGCTGGCCGAAAACCAGGCAAAACTGGGATGCCTAACAAGCCAAATCAAAATTCAGACAGGAAGATGAATGGAAACGCTGGAGAATGTAATGGCGAACAGTGGGAATGAAATTTTCATCTTCATCTTTCAAACTGCGAGCGGGAAGCCGAAACCTTTTTCTTGTGTCTGAAAATCATTTAAGTCTGCTTTTGAACTCCAATTTTAAGCCCTTTTTAGGGGTTAAAAAAAGAGATAATTGCCGGTAATTTAGGAGCAGTTTTTAAAGTAGTCCTCTGAATGCAGTCTGGTTGCAATAAAAAGTATGCCACGTGGCAACCTGATTATAATTGGAAGGACACCTGCGCAGGCAACTTTGGAATAGGAAGGTAGAGCGGCGGTTCGTCTGAAAAAGATCCGTTTCTTATTTCAAAATGTTGCCGTCGGATTGTCAGGTTTCAAATATAGGAAACACCGCAAAATTTAATCGTACGTTATAAAATTGAATACGGGGTTTTATTACTTACGTAGATCCAAGCACTCGTCCCTGAAAATTAAATACTAGTACGAGGAATGATAGATACTTTCCTTTCATTGTGTTTATACTTTTTATTTGATTTGATGCCTTATATTTCGCGTTGAAGCTTGTACAACAAAGTTTGGTTGGACTGTATAAGGAAATTAAGATGAGCACCAATGAAATTATAATAAAAGAATTTTATTGAAATAAAAAACTAATGTTTAATTTAAATGTTTTTGCTCTTTATATTGGAAGGTTTTGAAGTTTAGTTTAAATGGATGAAAGTTCACATGTACTTTGTAAATTGATGCATTAAATGTAGTTCAAACTTGCCTATCAAAACTAATCACTTGAATTATGTATCACTAGTTAGCGTAATTTAAAGATAATGCATTATTTGCTGTATCATGACTTCAAGGCTTGAGTTAATGCTTGTGTGGTAAGAATTAAATGAAATCAAAGCAGGGTGTTATGTTGACTATATATTTTGGGTGTACTTAGTGCAATTCTAATCTCCAATACCCCCTCTCACTTCACAAAGCCAAGCATAACACCTCTTTACATACCCTAGCCTAAAGTTGTGTCATAGCCCATGTCTACCCTCTTAAAAAAATTGAAATTAGTATCAATCAAAGATTTTTTTTTTTTGCTTTTAACAAGTATTTGTCGGCATACATCCTATTTTAATAAGGTACAAGTATCCCACACTTTTTTATTTCAACATGGAAATGGAATATAAAGCATGTCTTCATTATTTTTGAAGGAATAAAAAAACCATTCAAATCAAACTAGAATCATAATCAAATGAGATTGGTCACATCAGTCACAATGAGAATAAACAAGATTATATTAAATATCATATGAAGTTTGGGAATTTACCTAAAATTACTACAAAAAATTAATACTAGACATATTTCAAGTATTTTCATTATGTTGCAAGTAAATTGGATCCCCAAGTGATGAGCAACAAGTATACCCTATGCCAAACCATATGAATCACAAGCATATACTAGTGATTTGATTAAATTTTGCAGACTTAGTTCTTAAGTTTGCCCATAGTCATAAACTGTGAATTAAGGGATCATGTGATTGTTGTCTTCCTAACTCACGCTTGTGTGTGCTATGTGTATGGTTAAATGTGAGTTAAGTTATATGATATTTGTTTTTATTTATATTTTTATATTTTTAAGATTAAGTTCTATATGGAAAAATGAATATATAATGATTAATTATTTTAACTACCTAATTGTTCTAAAGGTAAGTGCCCTAACATAAGGAGTGTTTCCTGCTTATCGTATACATCCCAAACTCATATAAACGTTGTTGGGTTACCAAGTGGTGATTATAGGGCATACCAAATGACCATTATTGGGGTTACCAAGCACAATACCATATGTTCAAAGTGGCTGTACTTATGTGTTCATGGTTAATTATATTAAGTATCCATGACTTCGAATATAAAATACATGGAAAATAAAGTGTTGGTAAGAAAGATTAAGCTAATCCAAGTGCTACAATGAATGCTAAAAATCCTCAACTTTATTGCCATTCACGCCAATGTGTTCAAGTACATGGCACTTGAATAAAGTTCCATACAATCTCTTTCACTCACACTGTGGGCACTCAAAGGAAAATATTCCAACTCTAGAAAACACAAATTGAAAGAGCTTTGTATTTCTATGAGTACAAGGTGTCATAAATTCAATATTTATATAGGTTGTGCCTGCATTAGTGTCAACATATGTCACCATGTGTCAACAGGGCTACATCAATGCAACCTATTTATGATGCTTCATCATACCCCCACAACTAACTAAAAACTTGTCCTCAAGTGAGAAAAAAGTAGGATTAAGCTTTTTACAAGAATTGGAAAAGTATGGAATTTATTAACTGAAAAATAAAAGATTGGCCGAATTTGAGTGCAAGATTGTACAGGATTACAAAATTAGTGTTCATGACAACAAAATTAGATACTTTTACAAAAATTCAAAAGGTACATTTCAATTTTCGAAGACCAAGTGAATTCTCAAATAGTTCCAAGAGGTCAAGGCTCCTAGGATGGGAAAGATCCTTTACCAAGCTTTGATGCTTACAGTGGTGGAAAAGGCTAAGGATAACTTGCTACTACTGCTACTGGAGAAAGCCTAAAAGCATCCTGTAATGCTTTCATCTTTTCTTTCTTACTACATGGGTTATACATAGTCCACACAACTTCACCCATGTGGGTTGGCACAAAGATACCCCATTGGCACAACAACACTGGGAACATCTCTTTCGCATTGACAAACCAGGCTATGAATTGCTTATGTTCAATGTTAAACATATTTACTAGGTTCTACAACTCATGGTAGTCATTCATCCTCCTAGTTAGGTTCTCAGCAACAGATCATTGGTTAGCAAATCTATTCTTGAGAACTTCAAAATTTGCATTGGTTATCTTCAATTGTTGCTTAGTTTCCTTATGGTGCTTAAATTCCACCTCATATAAGAGGTAGGAAATAGCCACATACTTCTCTAACTTGATTCTCAACCTCCTCATTGTCAACATAGCCAAATTTACACATTGAATGTTGGCAAGCTTCATGTATTCTATCATCTAGGCAAATTTCATCTTTGTTATATGCATTTAGACCATCAAAGATTGGCTACCACACATCACCTCTTTGCTGAAGTTATTGAAGGGTCTTGTTCATCTTTGTCTTAGCTAGTTAAATTTCCTTTTTATTTACTTCCTTGAGAACCCTGACCTAGTTCCTATAATGATTTTTAACTCATTCGAATTTCAAGGCTTTATTCTTCTAGGTGGCTACCTCAATGACCATTTTCTAATGAAGCACTCAGACTTCCTTCATTGAGAAATTTTGATTTTCTACTACTAACGTCCTCAAATCAAGGTTCACATTGGCTAGTTACTCTTGCTACTATTGAACAAATTCAACCATTTGGTCTTTTTGCTATTTGACATTGCACAAATAATGTATATTCTTGGTGAGAACTAAGATTTTTTTGTGCACTTGTGATAAGTCCTTGTCATGGTTAAATGCTATGGCTTCCAACAAGGATGCAGCAAAGGCCATCACCTCCTTTGCATTCTCAACCTCTCTTATTCTATGCTAAAGCTATTGGAAAGCTTCATCTCTTGTAAGCTCTATGTTAAGAATGGTTGGGTTGGAGAGACGAGTTTGCAACTTCGCAACCTCGATAGCCAACCATTGGTTCTTGATGGTGGCTATCTATAGTTGGGCATTAGCAATGGGAAATTTATCCTTCATCTCTAATAGCTCTAACTAGGTTGTTATTATTTCATCTAGGAGATTGAAAATCTCTAGAAGTCAGTTTATTATGACTCTAGAAGTTTAGTATGATACCGAACAGAGTTTTGTGGTGTTAGTTTATTGTCATGACTCTAGGACATTTTGTGGTGCCATTTTCAAGTCATGATGTTAGGACTATTCTGTGGTATCATTTTTAATTCATGATTTTAGGATGTTCTGTGGTATCAGTTTTAAGTCATGATGCCAGGACCATTCTGTGGTATTAGTTTTAAGTCATGATTCTAGGACATTGTGTACCTTAGTTTGATCAGACATAGTACCATTTCAGGTACAGATGATTTGTGGAATTAGCAAGCTCATTCCCATCTATGTCAACAAGTTTGAATGCTCCATTATTGTATGCTTTGGTGACTAAGTAAGGCCCTTCCCAGTTGGCTGAGAATTTGTCTGGATGTTCATTGATGACCTTAAGAACTAAGTCTCCTTCTTTAATTGGGCATGTTTGTGTCATTGTCGTTGTTGTTTCTAGTACCACTCGATCTGATCAAGCATTCGCACATGTTCCTCCTCCACTGAGTTAAGGTCAGGAATGCGTAGTTCATTATTTTGACTTTCATCGAGGAGGCCCGAGAGAGCTATCCGCAATAGGGAACCTACAACTCTAAAGGTAGAACAACTTTAGACCTGTACATAAGACTATATGAATTTTTACCTATAGATGTTCGATGTGTTGTCCTGTATGCCCACAATGCATAGACTAATTAATTGTGCCATCATTTCTTGCTCTAATTTAACATCTTTTTGAGCACCATGATGATAGTTTTGTTTGTAGCCTCTGCTTGACCATTACTCTGTGGGTAGTAAGGTGATGAGAATGCATGTTTAATACCTAAGCTTTCATAGAATCTTTTAGTGTCTGCACTATTGAACTGCAATTCATTGTCAGTAACAATGGTCATCGGAATACTAAAATGGGTCACGATATTTTCTATTGTGAAAGTGCAAATATGTTTTGAAGTGGTCTTCCTAAGGGGGACAACTTCTACCCATTTTGTGAAGTATTTAGTTGCTGTGATAATGAAGCTATGTCCTGCAGAGGATGATGGCGTTATCGGTCCAATTAAGTCTAATCCCCATTTTTGGAATGGCCATGTGATTTGTGTTGTGTGTAATTCGCTAGGTGGCACATGTATTAGATTGCCATGCCTTTGGAAAATGTCAGATGTCTTGACCTTGGAGGTGCAATCGTACTCATGTGTGGTTAGTAGTGTAACGACTGAAAATGTCGGTAACTGGAAAATACCAAACAAAATCTGTGTACACAGTTTTAACCACGGATCCGTGTGAGCGCTGTGTTGGAGAAAACGAATCCGCAGCGTCCTAAATGGTCTTGTCGATTAGATAGGGACTTACTTAATCAGTAAATCGATGAAGATTATAGGTGTTTCATGGAACGATTTGATTCGATAAATCATGAAAGGAGAGGAAAACGATGTAGATAAATTGCAATAATGATAACATTAACGTAATNTCCATTCTGCACTCCTTGTTAAACAGTTTTCTTATTATTTTGTGTATGTTTCGCACAAGATAATCANTGTATACAAAATTACAATGGGAAGATTCCGATTATCTTGTGCGAAACATACACAAAATAATAAGAAAACTGTTTAACAAGGAGTGCAGAATGGAGCTTGATCTACCTTGTAAGCCAAAGACGGAGTGCAAGGAAGGTCAAGCTCAGATGTCTATTAACCAACTGTATCTGATCAATAGATCTTGCCAACCGCACTAGATGATCTCTCGATCTCTGATCTATCTTCTTCTCTTTGAATAGTCTCTACTCAAAACTGCCAAGGATCACTGATGGGAGAACTGTATCTTTGCCAAAAGGTATGATCGCTCCTGCTGCCAAATGCTCGACAAAATGTCTCTCGTTTCTGCTCAAGGAAAACAACTGCCAAAAAGTTTAAGATGCTAGCTGCTACTCTCTGTTAAAAAAAAAAGAAGTCCCCGCCTTTCTTCACCAATTGGGATATTTATAACATGCAGAAAAGGCACGGCCTGGATGACACATGTCTTAAACTTTCCAGATACCGTTGACTTGACGAACTAGCTATGTCATGTAACATTGCAACGTACGCTGTCAACACTTTTGCCAAAGCTGCTTCATGATTACGCGCAATATGCTTATCAGCGTATTGTGCGTATGGATAGCAAATGCGTAATTGCTTTAGCCGGCTTTACGCTGTATTACACTTGTTTACGCTACGTCACGTAGCAGAGCATAACAAAGCATGGAAATAGTGAGTCAAGCTATTTTATGCTCATTTACGTAGAAAAGCGTAGCGAAGCGTAAAAATGATCAACTCGACGATAAATTACGCTGACATACGCTGCGTAGCATAACGTGATCAATTTGCAAAAAGAAAGAAACCAATTTGTCGCACTTGTTTTGGACTTCCCCTTTGACCTTTCTGAAGCTCATTACGCTGCCTTGCGTAATAGAACATGAATCCGACCCTGTGACAAAAGACTTAGCAGGATATGCAAGAAGTTGCATATTACACTGCTTAGGGCTTAAGCTTCACCAAATCTGTTGAAGTAATTTACCTTCTAATGTCAGACTATGTTAAGCAGAATTATGCTAAGTGTCATTACGCTATGTTGTGTAATGTAGCGTAAAGACAGAAAACATAGTAAAATTGAAATCTGTAAGGAACTTGGAGACTTGATGCTGGGTGCCGTTTCGCCTTGCTTTGCCTTGTTCTACCTTCCGGAATTCTATCACAAACTTTTGCCTGAATCGTGAATCTTCACCTGAGGCTGATTCACAATTTCCACGGTGTTTCAAGTAGTAGCCTAAGCACCTAATCTTTGTTTCCATTGCTTTGGGTGCTATGTGCCGTCCACAAAGTCCTTCATGAACTTGTTCTACAATCGTTTGATCGTTAATGCTACTAACACATATCAGCAGGATTTCTTCATAGGATTTGCAACACAAGGTGTTCCCTATTAATGCATATTGTCAAGAGCATTTCCACACGACGTCTTTTTGAGCATTTATCAAGTGTTGTGGAGCTTCGCCTCGTAGAATGTACTCTTTTTATGTCATCGTAACATTCTATAGCGTGTCTTGTGCTAACGGATGCTATAGGCATTTCATCAACGGTGTTAATTATAGGTTTGGCACAACTTGTTATAGAGCTAGGCAATGCATGGAACATTTCAGGTGTCACATTTAAGGCTAATGTGACAAGAGCATCGACGATAGTGTTTTCACTCCTAAGGACATGCTGTATATCCACTTCTACTAGTCATCTCAGTAGATGCTTGGTCAAATCACAATACGGTTGCAAATGGAGAGCTTTACATGCATAAACATCTGTGACCTGTTTAATGACCAACTATGAATCACCTCTAACTATAAGACATGTGAATCCTAAAGTCAATGCTGCTTGAAAACCTCTGAGGAGACCTTTGTATTCTGCCATGTTTTTGGTAAAGGGAAAGTTCAATCGAAAGGTGAAGGATTGGATTTCTTTAGAGGGGTATGTTAAAATAGCTGCAACACTTCCTTCTCAGGAAGTCGAGGCTCCATCGAAATAGAGGATTGCCTCATAGTTGTCGAGTACGGTGTCTATGCTATTAACATTCTCATTGGGGGAATTTAGGGTTAATTATTTCTTGATCATGAGTTGGCGAGATAGTTAATTACATGACTATTGCTTGACCTTTTGTGGAAGATTGAGCAACATAGTGTAGGTCAAACTCTACAATCATCACTTTCCACCTAGCTATCCTACTTGACTCATAGATGTTATTAGTGATGTCATGGAGTACATTATCCTTGCAAATGATGTAAACTTGATTGTGGAAGAGATAATTCCTCCATTCTTCAAGGAGAAAACAAGCACAAGATATGATTTCTCTACATCATTATATTGTTATTCATAGGCAATTAAAGTAAGGCTTAGGTAATATATAGGGATCTTGATTCCATCTTGATGTTTTTGACAAAGCATCGATGCAATGGAAGAATTGGACATTGCAAGGTAGATGTAAAAGGATTTATCGCCTTGCAGAGGATAAAAGATTGATAGCTAAGCTAGCTCTTGTTTTATGTTCTCGAATGCTTCTTGACATTGTTGAGTCCATTGGAAATGTACATTCTTTCATAATACGTGTTGCATGGGTCTCAACTTATCCATCAGCCTTTTGATAAAGTGCCTAATGAATTGCAATCTACCTTGGAGACCACATAGTTTGGTAAGATTTTTTGGTGGTTGCATGTTAGTTATTGCCTTAACCTTATCAGGGTCTACTCAGATCCCTATTTCAGAGACTACGAAGCCAAGCATTTTTTCATTTTTGACACCAAAGATACACTTCCTTGGATTGAGTCTAAGGTCATATTTGAGACAACATTTAAGAACTAGGTCTAGATCTTTTGCATGTTGTTCGGTTGTTCTAGATTTAATGTTATCATTGAGAAAATTGAGCATGTAATTACTAAATATATATGTCATTGCTCATTGATATGTAGCTCCTATGTTTTTAAGATAAAATGGTATAATTGTATAGCAGAATGTTCCCCAAGGTGTCATAAAAGTTGTTCTAAGTTGATGTTTTGAGTTGATTCTTATTTGGTTATATCCAAAAAATCCATCCATAAAGGATAATAGTGCATGCCCAGCGGTTGTGTCAATAATTTGATCAATGCTAGGTAGTGGGAAGTCGTCCTTTATAGTGGTTGTGTTGAGGTCACAGAAGTCAATGCAAATGCGTATGCTACCATTCTTCTTGGGAACAACTACAATGTTTGATACCCAGTCAGAATAGTCAACGGTGTAGATGAAACTGGCTTGGTAGAGCTTTGTGATTTTAGCATGGACTACTAAAGCTACCTCAGGTCTAACTTTTCATGCTTTTTGTTTCATTGATTTAATTTTTTCATCAAGGATGATATTGTGTTGGATGATTCAAGGGTCTAATCCTAGCATGTCGGTATATGACCATGTAAATGTTTTGATGTTGTCTTTCAGTACTTGAGTGATGTCACCGACAAGTTGTGGGTCTAGTAGGGTGCTTAATTTCAATGTTATAGCTTTTTCATCAAATGTAGTAATGGGGATTTCAATTAGAGAATCTTCAATGATATTTTCAACTTCTAGATCCAAAGTCTTAGTGACATTTTTAGGCCAGTATGACATTTCTTAAGTGGACGCTATTAAATTAGTATAAGTGGATGGGTCTAGATCCAAGGATTTTGGATTGATTGCTCTTTTTACCTTTCCATATGGTCCACTAAGAGATAATGTTGAAAGGATATTCATGATGGCCATGTGCTTGCTCCTGCCAATTTAAAACAAGAGCAAAGTAAGAGACACCCCCTTGAGGAAAGAGTTACTAAATGGCGTGCTCATGGATGGTGCCATGGTGACCATAGATAAAGCAACTAAAGAAGGACAAGTCATAAGAAAGCTTGAGTAGTGGTTAGGCATGTCTCGGGGTCCTAAGGGCTTTTCCATGCAAGATGATACTCGATCAATGGAGATGAACTTCTTGTATCCTCTCTTCTAGGCACGGGCATTGCCAAATCTCTTTCTCAAGGAAGAAACCTTGGGATCGAGTTCACATGTGTGATATGTGCAGTCATAGAGATAGGCACACACTATAACTGGGCACAGTTTCTTGGATCTAGTTTTTTTGGGGAGATCATTAGATTACGTTCAAACATTCATGCCAAATCCCATTTTACATTTGCATTCTTCGCAGGGTATCTACATAGAGTTCCTAGTAGTTTATGATGATAACTGCTATATTTTGAGGAATCATTCACAACTATCTTGTCCTTTGATTTGCCATTTATTTAGCACCATTAGATCCCAGGACCCACCAGAAGACATTGAGAAATCAGTATCAGTCACAACTGGGGGTGCGGCTAGCCATTCCCATGATAGCTTGGGATTGGACCCGCCTAGGCTGCACACGTCTATTAAAAGGGCTAAATGTTTGATTGGTGAGATTGTTGGAAAGTCTAAAGTAAAGGTGAAGATGAAACAACGCCCAAGGGAGCCTACTCCATATGTGAGACCATCAAGGGCAAAGAAGATTTGGTTTGTACTGCCAGTGGAGGGTAAGTAGTTTATTTTATTTTTATATATTTATTATTATTATTATTATTTTACTTTTATATGTTATATGTACTATGTTATACTAACTCTAAGATTCTGGAATTATCAGAGGAAATTCCTGAGAGGGAGAGAGAGGTCATGGTCCTGATAGTTGAACCAGAAGCAGTCATCACAGGACCTGAGGAGGAAGGAAAAGAAGGGGAAGAAGCAATCTAGGAACCTCTTGCTCTGCAAGAGGAAGATGTGACAAGCATCATAGGGACAAAGCTTTCAGACGCCTTGGATGAACTTAGGAATTCAAGTGATGAAAGAGATGTCTTCGATGGTTTCTTTAATGGATCTTTGCAGCTTGGTGATCTGCCCAAGCTAAACGGTTTTTTGGTATGTTTCTTTTAGCTCAATCCATATTCTGTGTATTTTAATTTTCATGTATTTTTCCTAATTATCTTGATTATTTTTAGCATTAGAGGTAGATGCTGAAATTTCTGAGGCACATACATCCAGCGTAGTGGTGTCAAGATCATAGGTTCCAATTGAAGAGACCTCTCCTGCTCGTCCCACATCAAATGACCCGCTAAGGCCATGGCCTGAGATGCCTAGAAAAATGGATTTTGTTATGGGAATTGTTAGTGATATGGTCACTCACCTACAAGAAGCTCATCTAGAACTAGGTATGTGTACATTACATGTCATGCTAAGTGTTTAGTCTATTTATGTTTCTTTGCATTCATTGTTGATCATAGCTGATAAATGTGTGCGATACTTACACCTGCAAGCGCTAAGATTATGTGGGATCCTTCTTAAGCCATTCATATTAATGCTCTCCCTAAATTTCCAAGGAATATTGAGCAAGTCCCTAGGAAGTTTTACAATGCAGTTTCTAGTTTTGTCATATAGAATGCCAAATTGCTTTGGACTTGTAAGTGTTCTGTTGAATATCTATGGGACAAGGTGCATTCATTGAAGGAAGCACTAGCGAAGGAGAGAGAGGAGAAGAGGGATCTCTAATCCCGTTACAATTTTTCCACTAATAGGCTGTCTGGTGATAGCACTTCATGCACATCTGAAATCACCTATGCATGTTACTGGACGATTTTGAATAGCAAACTGCAGGTGACACGGGATCTAGTAGAACAAAGAACACAGATGGATTTGCTAAATAGGAAGTGTCACATTTGGAAATCCTTTGCTGCCAAAGTATAGAAATGGTACCAAGACCAAAAGGACCACAAGCATCAGTATAAGAAATGGTTAAAGGAGAAGTCAATTGAACATTACAGAATGGAGATGTTCATCAATGGGTTAGGCTTGCAGTCTGCTTATGACTAGCAAGCCGAGTGCACTGAGGTGGAGGGATCTCCAGAGAGAACCATTACTGCCGCCTCTAGGAAGGCTTCAATTGGCATGTTCTCTTTGGAGCACCCTACCTGGACTTCAGTGGACAAGGGAAAAACCTTGGTTGGTGTTGATCTTGGCCTGGATGAGGATTGGGCAAATGTGCCCGAGGAGGAGATTCTATGGCATTTATAGGAAAACTTAGGGCCTTCCTCACTTGTGAGTGTTTTATTATTTATTCTTATATGGTTTTACTATTTTCATTATTAGTGTTACTATTTTTTCTTAGTTTTGTATTTATGATTTGCTTCACTACTCTTATCCGTTTTTCTTTTTTTTGTGTGTTTTGCCTTGTTATAGGGACATGTTAATGATGGAGTTGGCCCAGTGGAGTGAGAGCAGATGATGAAGAGGATCTTAAGGACCAACCCCCTCCATGAGCTTATTGTTAATTGAACTTTAGCTATTAAATGTTTTGGATTTTTGGATGTTTGATGGAAATGTATGGTTGAAAAGTGTAATAATATGGATCTAATTATGGCATAACGTGTTGGAATTTTACTACCATGTTGACATATCATTTGTTTTAATTTTATGTGTTTCCTCTTTTTTATTTATTTTCTCAAGTATTATCATGAACATATGCATGTAGCTAAATGTAAAATGGGAGAACAAAATGTAAATCAACACTTGTAAAGGAGGAAAGTAATGAGAATGCATAGATTGAGACTGCAACTTATATCATTTAAATGAAGTTAACATAACATAGTGAATGTTTGTAAACCTGTGATGTATTGAACCCTAGTTTAAAGCCATTTCAGGCTATGCACATCAGTTTAAAGTCATGGTGGACTTTTGCATTTGTTGTCAAAGAAAGAAGGATTACCAATTTTATGCCATAGTGGGTGACAAGAAATAACAATTTTAGGAATCTTTTAAAAGGAACCGACCATTTCTGACCGTGGCTTGTTTAACATCATTGTGGATGTTCATTGGCAGTTTAACATTGTACTAGATGATTGGTAGTTTAATGTCATTCTGGCCATTTAGTGGTTCCCTCTAGTTATTGAGTTACCTCTTAATATTTTGTAGTTTAACATGAGGGGTAGGGCATGTAGGCATGATTTTATACTCACCTTCCCCTTCACTAGTGATGTCAAAGGGTAATTCTAACCAAGAGACGTCAGTGGGAATGGCTCCTATGTTTGTGTTGTCAAGTGCTTCCTTAGTTTTAGTAGGATCATGAGTTAACGTTGGGTTCATATTTTTAAGTATGCTCATGGGTCCTTGATTAGGGTCAGAAAACTCAATTTTTGACCCTTGATCCATTCCTGAGTGCAAGGAAGTAAGTGATTTCGTCGTATTCCCATGTATGATGATCTCACCACCTTTGTAAGGTAGGCGGATCTATTGATGGATTGGTGAGGATATGGCTCCAAGTCAAGCTAGCCAAGGACTTCCTAGAATTACATTAAACCTTGGCATTTCATCAACCACTACAAATTCAGTTGAGGTGGGGAATTGGTCCCCTGCTATGAAATCCAAGGTAACCATACCTTTCACTACAACATGGGAACCACTGAAGGATTTCAAGAAAGAAGTTGTCATGGGCTATATTTTTTCAATAAGTCCCATTTTTTCAATGACTGAAAAGGGTAATACATTTGTTGCTGCATCGTCATCAACATGCACCCTACCTATCTTGAAATGGTTAATTTGTATTGTTATGAACATAGGGACTACGGTGACTTCTCTTATTTTCTCATCTAGCTTAATGTCATTAGCACAAAACTCTAGGGATGTAGTCTTTGATTCCTAAGGTTACGGGGACAATACTGCATAAATGGATGGTTCATCTACAGGAAGATCCTCACTAATAGGGATCGAAGTCAACATTTGTACGAGATATTCTCAATGTACTTGTGAAGTCATTACTAGGTCATACATACTTAAAGAAGTATTCTTTTGTTTCAAACCTTATGTGACCTGAGTCAACATGCTTGCTAGGTCTTTACCTTTTGGGGTACCCTTGTTTGTAAAGATTTGGTCCATTTAACCCAGCATTTGTATTTCTCATGGAGAGATTTTTGCATTGGTAACTAAGGATGTTGGGTTTGGGACACAACCCGTGACATTATCCTCTTTTTGATTACTCGTACTAGGCTCATTAATGGGTAGACCCATAGGAATAGCATTTAGTGGTGTGGGCTTTGGTGGTTCTAATTTGTACTGATGGTTTTCTCTTTCCAGGCACTCTCTTGTTAGTCTGTTGGCAAGACGTTCTCGCAAAGGTCATAGGGGAACAGAGGTGGGTTGTGTATCAGGGTGTTTTGGCACCTGAATCACCACAAAATTCGGAGCTCAGTACTTACCCGACACCAAGCAGGTCCCTGGGACCCACAAACGACGTCAACTGCATAAGATTCCACACGCGACAACCTTGGAGATCGCGACACTTAGTTTTCTCCAAGTACATCGTGCCAGCGTATATGCCCAGGTTCACACCCACAGCGTGTACGCCCAACATATACGCCTGGCACTCTACGGCGTATACGCCTGACTCTCTGGCATACACGTCCAAGTATTGAATATGTGCACGCTCGACGACAAGATCTCCAATGACATCATGAAGATAACACCGAAGAGCAAGGATTGAAGCAAGTGGACATCCTTCAGCGTATACGCCTGGCGTGTACGCCCAGCACTCATCAACGTACATGCCCGACGTGTACACCCAGCGTTCTTCAGCGTATATGCCCGGCGATGTACGCCCAGCACTCCATCTCCACCCAGTTCACACGCTTAGCACGTTCAGCGTATACGCCGAGCTGATGCGGTGTATACGCCTAGTGTATACGCCCAGCGTATACGACGACCTGATGCAGCGTATACGCTTAGCGTATATGCCCAGCGGTTGTAACATTTTGTATATTTGTAAAGCGTATGTACCCGGTCAACGCGCCACGTGTCTCCCATCCTGAGTCTAGCGTAACAACCTGTATAAAAATCCCATTTTTCCACTTTAACCAGGTCGGTTGGCAAAATCTCGGAGCATACCAGAGAACATTTACGCTACGCACCAGAGCTGAAACCCTCTTATGATGGAAGCCTTGTACACTACAGATACTCTCTATGCTCCGCCTACCCTACGAACCAGAGTCATCCGTGTATACGCCGGGGCTTTTCGTCCGCCTTGTGTTCCCACACGACTGCGTTAGACTGGTGCACTGTACTTTGACTCTGCAATATCATTTTTCACATTGGCTGCATAAGTTCTTTTACAGTTTTACGTCAATTTGGCCCACGAACTGTTTACGCCTGTTTACGCTCATGCTTCGTTTGCATCCATTTACGCTTTACGCTATTCTGTTTCCTTGTTTACGCCCGCACATCATTTATGCATAACCCAGCGTATTAGCATTTTGCGTACGCGTGGGGAAATCCATGTCTGATCCATGTGCGGACCACCCAAGGTACTCTACCTTTGTCACATTCCAGCTCACCCTCAGGTGAAGGCAGGGTCTTCTGTATGTGTCCTGCGATCCCGTGGCCTCTGTTTTTCCTTCTAACCAGAGACTGATGATTTCAGGCAGTACAGAAATTGGCATTAGAAGGAGGGCCTTCTAAAACCCTTGTCTACAAATTTCCCAGCGTCTACGCTGTTAAGCATCTACGCCGCCAACTGCACACTGCTCCCTGCTGAAACCTGTCAGTGGCTACGCTACCCAGTCTAAACCTCCAGCCTGCAACTGTCCAGCGTCTACGTTGTTCAGCGTTTACGCCCCCTCGTTTATGTTCCTTTGCGTTGCCTTGTTTTTACGCTCCTTTTCTTTTACGCTGTTCATCGTTTACGCTATCATTGTTTACGCCGCACCCTTTCTTACGCTATACCTTTACGCTGTACACTGTCTGGCGTATATGCTGAGCCACTTACGCCGTAGACTCGTCTACGCTCAACGCCCACGCTGACCATATACGCTGTATACGGTGTCACTATACGCCGTCCATTGAAGCATATACGCTGCATACTACACGACACTAACTTCGCATCTTTAGACAGATTCACCTTCGTGACATATCATCATGAACCCCACAAGCAACACTACAGATGCCACCACTCAAGCCACCAACATCATAGACACCATGGCTGTTCAACAGCCCATCATGCAACACCCGGGAGTACAACCCGCAGAGGAACCCCGCCGGTCCATAAGGTTGCAGGGGAGAGATTCAGCCTCCAACATTATCACCGAGGATCAGTATAATTTCATATGTATTAAGTTACAAGCTGGCCTAGCTGTTGACCGAGCCGAAATGGAAGTCAAGAGGCAATTCAAAATCTTTTACAAGGGAGGATATGAGTTCACCCCTTCCCCATATGACCTAATCCCGGTTCCAGAGTAGTACTCAGAATTCATCACATAGCTCCTCCTGCAAAGGAGCCACATGCTAGGTCAGCATGCGCTTGAGACCCGACTAGAGGAAGAGGATGACTTCGCTACCCAGTCAAAACACGAGGATTCCTACCACACTCTCAGCCTGCAAGCACACGCTAATCCCATTTTTCATCTGGATGCAGGGGAGATCCTGCCCCTCCAACCTCTCACAATAACTCACACGCAAATGCCTCCATCACACACATCCTCATTTTCCCATGCACCACCTCCATCTGATCCTCAATTCATCACGCTCCCCCTCGCCATCATTCCCGAGGCAGCAATCGACCCATCTTCACAAGAATCACCCCCTCACGATAGCGTGGGAGTAACACTCCCACCCCAAGTGATAGGGATGCCACACGTCATACCGGCCTCCACATCTGCCCACTACATCCTGCACATTCAAACGCATACAGCCCCTTCTACAGCCATAACCCAACAGGGAGTCCCTCCACAAAACATAGTTATACCACGGGTAACGATGAGCGCTCAGTTGCAGCAACATCAACCTCCTAATTATAACCTACCACCACGTATGGTTCAACCAGCCAACGTTCCCCCAGTACAGCTGCCACCACAACAACCACAGCATTTCCCCTATCATGTGCCACAGGTACGACCCCATCCGCAGCATCAGTAATATTTCCCTTACAACATGCCATCCGTAGTACCGCCCACCATTAACTTCCCACAAGCACAATAGTCGATCGCTCAGCTTTCAGCCTTTCAACCCACAACCCAACAGTCTAACTTGTATATAGCCCCACACCCCCAACCTGTAGCTTCACTGAGCACCCAAGATTAGGCAGACGCTAAAAAAATAATGCAGGAATTGACAGACGAGGTAAAATACCTCAAAACAGCCACCGACGGGGAGCTGAAGGTAGTGGATTTCTACAACGATGACCCCATTAGCTCCTCTGTCCCATCTTTGACTTTGCCCAAAGGCGTCCCCTTACCGAAGTTGAATAAATATAATGGGGAAATAGACCCCAATGCCCACCTCATAACATTTCGATTGGAATGTGCGCTTCTCTAGGCATGGCCTCATTCCATCCTCCAAGTGTTCCCCATGTTCCTCGCAGGGAGAGCGCTTGACTGGTACCGGGCCCTGCCCAAGAACTCTATCTTTTCCTTGGATGATCTTTTACGCTAGTTTGTGACCCAGTTCAAGTACAACTTGAAACCCAAGGCCACACTAGACAGCCTCATGCAGGTCAAGAAAGCACCGCTTGAACCTGTACAAAAGTTTATTCAGAGATGGAGTGCGGCTCTCAATGAGCTACACGAGCCAATCTCTCCAACTTATCTACTCACAATTCTAAAGGGGGCTATCAACGATTTCTTCAAGTCCAAATTATATTACCTTAACACGTGGGATCTTAATCAGGCATTTGTGTAGATAAAAAACATAGAGGAAGCGGCTCAAAACAGCCACAACCCGGTATACTTGGCCTTCAGAAACCAACACACTAAAAAGGATAAAGAGAAAGCCAAGACAATGAAAGCAGCGATAGTAGGAACCCAACAAACCAACATCACACCCCAACAAAAACCACCTGTAATAGGCATGGAACGGATTACTGCTTCACCCTAAAGCAGGACATCCAGCGGATGATTAATGATGGCAAAATCACTTTTGACGGGGCTAACCCTGTCCAACCACAAAATCAAACCATGGGGGTGTACAAAGACCCCCTAAACACTAAAGAGGCAGCGTACGTAATTGACGCAATCTATTGTGACGATGGTTCTGACACACCCCGCATCAACACCATCCACCCTGAAAATAAATAGGAAACACTTGGCAAGCCGTTCCTAGTTCAGATCCCTCCCGCTGAGTCCGCAACCGCATCTCAACCATCCCACGCCCCGCACCTGCCATACATAGTCCGAGTGCCCCCGACCGTATCTGCCCCCAACATCACGATGCACCAAAAACCATACATGGTGCGCATCCCTCCGGTCAATCCCACGGATACACCAACCCTTCATGCTCGGCCTACCCCTTTCGTAGTCCGAGTACCACCCGCCGTTGCCATGACGGAGGTCCAACCTCCGCCAAGACCAACCCCGTACGCCATCAGGATACCTGGACAGACTCCTGCCTAGTCATATCCGACCATCCACCCGCAACCCCGTCTAGCTCCATATGTTGTAAAGGTCCCAGGGCAATCCTAGGCTCCGAGGCCAACTCCACCTCCACGTAACACACGAGAACGCCTGGTAGACAGGCTTACATGTGAGCACATGGAGAAAGAACGCCAACGGCTAGCCATGGGCCCACCCAAACCAACTCCACTTAACTCCATGCCCATGACATCATCCAACGATCGACCGAACACGGACAGCAACAGTGAATCATCCAAAATACAAGAACCGCATAAAACGGCAGGTCCTAACAATAACGACAAACCACCAAAATGCGAAATAAAACTGTTGGGTCCAATGGACCCAGTCAGTCACTGCTGATAAAAATGTCCCTGACAGTAGAGATTTTGCAATGGCCCTAACACAAGTTACCCAAGCCCTAAAATAGAAAAACACTTTGTTAAGCTTGTATGACATGGTACTAACATCANACATGTAAACCAATTCAAAATACATAGGGTACATGTAGATGATGGGGCAGCTACCAACGTCGTACCCTATCCCATCATCGAACAATTGGGGCTCACCGACTCGATCAAACCCACCACAACGGCATGCTTAAAGTCCTTCAGTGGGTCACGCATACTAGTCAAGGGCACTATAACCCTAGACTTTGTAGTGGGAGATCAGTTCCCTACATCCGCTGACTTCCTGGTAGTTGATGAGATGCCAAGATTCAACCTCATATTGGGAAGACCCTGGTTATCCCAATTGAGAGTTGTTTCATCCCCCATACATCAGGAAATTCACCTACCCTATGAGGGCGGAGAAGTCATTATACATGGGGAAGCGGTTACTCCCATCATCTCATCAAACTCAGACATAGACCAAGGATCGGAAGTGGAGCTCAAAAGGCCTAACCGAAACAGCAAGAATCCCCAACCACCGGTAAACAGTAATCCCTTTAACACAGAACAAAAATCTCCCGAAACTGAAACACTTGCATTCGACACTCCACACACATCGCTTCATGAAGAAACTAACACAAGAACAATGACAGACACCGAAGCACCTAAAAATATCAACACTGAAAATAGTCTAACAGATGTCTCCTGGACTGAATTGCCATTCAACGTGATCAGCGAAGGAGACGGAGAATACAAAATCGTACCGGTTGATACACCCCCTGACATAAAAATAAAGAAAATCAAAAAACAACTAAAATAAACACCCCTTAGTCTGAAATGACATTAAACTATATCACATCCGAAATGACGCTAAACTACGATAAAACCCAGAAACACAAAGAAATAATAATATAATAACCCAAAAAATTACTACGACACTCTATTTCCGAAACAACGTTAAACTATATATCGTCTGAAATGACATAAAACTACAATAAAATTGAAAATGCCAAAATCATAATAAATAACAAAAGAACACAAAATTGAACAACACTCCTTGTCCGGAAAGACGTTAAACTATCATGTCCGCAATGGCATAAAACTAGCCACGATCAGAAATGGTCGGTCTACTATGAAACATCTGTTTCTTCTAAAATATCACTCATTTACAATGGGGCCCAAAATAGCCTTAAACTACACATACCTTGTTTTCCTTTTTACATATCATTTATCTTCAGTGCGTCACCTTTAAAATAGAAAAGCAAACCCAAAAACATTTTAATGTCGTGTCGTGTGTGCAAACAAATTAAAAATCAACAAAAAATATTTATTCATGCAATGTTGTACAAATGGTGCCTGTCTTTCTCAATATTTTCCAGTTACAATGCCTGTATCAATAGGAATCAGCAAAAATCCAAAAAACAAAAAAAAACTATAAAAGCACTAAGCGTCTGTGACAGGAGGATCATCTCCTTTAGAACCACTAGTGTTAGGGGCCCCTACTCCACTGGGGCCAGCCTCGTGAGTATCATCACCACCCTCATGTGGAAAACACCAAAAACAAACAACCAACACAGAAATAAGTAGATGTTAAACACTTTAAACATTATCCAATAAATTAACTTCATAAAGACAAAACGCTTACCATAGGGGATCACCCTAAGCCAAACTCCAGCCGACGAAGGATTTCTTCCTCTGGAACACTAGCCCAATCTGTTCTGTCCAGGCCTAAATCAACGTTTGCCAAAGCCTTGCCTTTGTCGACCGTTGACCAGGTAGGACATTTCAGAGGAAATTCACCCACCGACACCTCCCTAAAAGCAGTTGTGATGACCCTTGTAGGTGACTCCATTTCCACAATTGTGTTTTTGGCAAAGGTATCGAAGGCAGAACGCAAACCCAAACCCTCCACAAACATCTCTAGCTGCCGCTTTTCAATGGACACCTCTTTCAGTGACTTCTTGTACTGATGTTTATGGTTTTTCTTGTCCTGCGAACCTTGGAAGTGAAAGCCTTCCAATCTTGACACTTAAGGTTCAGGAGATCAATTTGAGCTTTGCATTCCGCCATTCTCTGAGTCAGTGATGCATGACGGTTCAGAAGGTTCCAATACCTAGTGTACGTAATCTCTGATTTTCGCCAAGAACGATCTCCATTTAGTCTAGCAGCGGTGAACTCGTATCGAGCCTTTAAATCGTCACGCTCCTCTGTTGCTGTGGAGACTTCCTTTTCCTTTGCCTGTACTTGTAGCCACAACTGTTCAACAGAACGCCTACAGGTCCACAATGACTTGGCATTGTGGGCGAGGCTTCCTGCAACTCCTTCATAAATAGGCCTTGGCACCTGTTCCACTTCTGGGGAGAGTGTAGTTAGGCTTTTTATACTGATGTCCTCAAAGGGATCCCATCTTAGTTTAGCACCTACCCACGCAGAAAACACGAACGTTAAAATGGTACACATAATGCAGGAAGCTCCTAATCTTTAAACGATTCATACCTATGTCAGGGTGGACTTCTTGGAGATGTTCAACGACCTCTTCCGCGATTCCATCCACAAAATCCGTCTTATTTGACATCTTTCACCAAATAAGTGGCTGATGGGTATGGGAAGAACTAACCTCAGCGGTCCTCTTAGGGGGAACCGTCTTCATGGGAATGTCCAACCGTACCGTCCTGGTACCACTGCCTTCATCTAATCCAAAAACACGAAAATAAATAAAAAACGTAGGAGCCATACTTAATTCAAAAAAAAACCAACTAAAAGTGAAGACATACCCTGATCCTTGTCACCTTCTGGGGGATCGCCCAAATCCAATTCACCCTTGAGGAAGCTATTGAACATTTGGTTGATAGCGTCTGGGTCGTCTAAAGGGTCAGTGTCAGTAGTCCTCTCTGTTAATAGCTCCGTTCCCCTGCCTTGACTCTTCTCTGGGCTTTCCTCATTTTTTTTCTCGGTACGCGTGTCCTCCTCCTCTCTGATGGTCTCTAAGGCCTGCTTCCTCACTTCATCAAATCGAAAACAACAACGACACGTAAGCAATTGAAGCAGGGGTTATAAATGAATGAAAATGATGCAATAACAAGCAGATGAGCTTCGCTTACCAAGTATCTTGAAGCTTATCCACTTCACGCATGGCTGGTTTATATCAGCAACTTCCTCCGTGGCGTGTTCAGGTCTTTTCAATTTCGACTTGGCTTTCCCAATGGTCTCCTTAATAACCCGCTCTACCTGTCTGGCAATTAAAGGTACATCATCTGGCTCCATCCCCAGACTATCCCGTGTGTGGATGGAACCGCCAGATGATCCCCCTGTAGTAACAGACACAGACTCATCGATACCTTCTGGGGCATCCTGCGATCTCATTATCACAAACAAATGTTTGACCCATGGGCAGGATAGTTGACCCTGATCCCGTAGGACAAACTTGTTGTCCGCGTGCACCACAAGAAACTCAGCAAAACGGCTGAGATAACTAGTGAAGAAGGCAAAGATAAAGTGCGATTTTGCTTCGATATTTGAGCGCAATCACACTATCTCCTTATGCAGGCCTGCCAACAAAAATTGAGCCCAGTTATACCGCATGCCAGTTTCTAAGATACTTCGCATGATGTACACCACCTCAACCCCAAAACTCCGCACCTAAGAAAGGGTTTGGGGAAACACCCGCGTCCGAAACAGGGGATACAATTCGTTCACCCCAACAACCTTTGCTTTCCCCTACATCAGGAATCCCTTGGTGTTTTTCGTCACGCCAAGCCAAGATTCCAGCTCGCAGATCGTTTGGAGCTCTTTATGAGACCTGTCCAATACTACAGGTAGGCCATCTGCCGACATGCCAAACAAGTTAGAAAAGAACACAGGTGACAGATGAAACACCACCTTAACACCCTTAATCTGGGCGCTATACTGAGAAACAGACTCATTAAAAGAGTCCATGATCCCTATCATTTCCCCTATTGAGACATCAGGGCTGGGTGTCATAAAAAGCTCCAGGAGGCTGGCATCGTCTAGGCAACGAGTGAGGGGCAGCGGGGCTTTCCTACGCAGCCACTTCTGCGCCTTCTCCACCCCCTGAACTTCATTGACAAAGTGGCCTCAGTTCACCCTGTTGTCATGGGATCCCCACCGGAAGGTGCATCAATTGTTAAAACAAGTTAAAACGGTTATATCGGCATAGTCCCAAACAGTTGAACAAACCCACTAACGCATCTAAGAAATGTTATCACCCACCGTTAGTGGTAGATTTGGAAGTGCTACCAAAGTTATGAGGAAAGACCGCCCCCTGATTTGTCCAATCTTCGTGAAGCCACCCATGAGCCTTGCACATCGCAAAGGCCCTGGAAAACTGATTATGGAAGCAGACCATCGAACCCTTCGTCTGAGCCAGAACAGCCCCACGAAGAGTGGGGGCCATCATAAAGGCCTCTAGAGTGGTGCAAGCAAGGGCTATCCCTTCATCCTCAATGAGAGTCCCGTCTGGGTTGGTCTTCGGTCTGCAAACAAACGTGCATTAAAACAAGAAACCAACATCAAACGAAAATAGAGAAAGCAATAAATGTAAATGGTCCCACCTGGCTATTCGGTATACCGTGCCAGGAGGATTCTGGAACAAGGTATGTGCACGGGTAGCTATAAACAATGTATTGTTGACATAATCCAACCTCGGTGGCAGCAATGCCCACACACGCGTTAACGGGCGATTTGACTTGGGCCCGTGGGTAGTGCCATCCTTAGCCACAAATGACCCCTCGTCAATGTCTCCCATAAAGACCATTACGCCCTCTGTAGCCCCCGGCAGTATTGCATCAACCACACTTCACACAGTCACTTCGTCAAAATACGACCACACATCCACCTCGAAATTGGTTAACAAGAAAGCCAGAAATTTGCCAGCACCTTCCCTGAACCAGCCCCCTTGTCATCCACAAATAAAACCGGGGGAAGATCGCCTTCCTCCACAGGGCCAGCCCATGTTAGCATCCCGACGAGTTCAACCACGACAAGGAAGCGTTTGCTGTCTCTGCAACCAATCACAATGCCACAAAATGAAAGTTTGCATCATAAATCAGCAAAAAATCAAAAATTCAACTAACTGTTTACACCCAGTGTATACGTTGTACACAGAGCGTATACGCCAACTCTACAGTGCAAAAAACACAACTTACGCCCAGCGTATACGCTGTACATAGCGTATACGCCCACAATTTACGCCCGTGATTCACGCTCAGCGTATACGCCACATATAATGTACGCCGAACAAACTTAGCACTTAGAGCGATTCAGACTTAGCATATACGATATACACAGAGCGTATACGACGACCTACACTTAGCGCAAAAACCGCATTCAATCCAGCGTATATGCTGTCTGCAGAACATATACGCCAACTAATACTTAGCGTAAAGAATGAAATTTAACTCAGCGTAGATGCTAGCCAACTCAGCGTCTACGCTGACGGCGATCTGTTTTATGCTGACGCCCCAACCCCTTCACATGCAGCGTACACACTGAGAAAACCCTCGGTGTGTACGCCCAAGTTCACATTCAGCGTAAACAGTTTACACTAGAAAGATAAAGCGGTACGCCGAAAAGATAACTGTACGCGTACAGCGTATACGCCGAACAAACCCTCAGCGTATACGCCATCGCAAGAAACAGAACTTACACCGATGACAAACACGCTGACCAACTTTTACGCTAACACAACAACGCAAAAAAATGTTACGCTAGAAGGACTAAACATCGTCTACGCTGCAGTTACGCTGGCGTATACGCCGAAAACCCTTATGCTGAAAACCCTTCTACGCTCGGTGTATACGCCGAGACCGTCTACACTACAAACAGAAAATACCACAGAAATAATAGAGGCAGGAATCTGAGCCTACCTGTGGGACGTCGCAGGCCACGATGGAATCTTTGGCCTGGGAAGACCCTGCAACATGGCCTCCGTCTCTTCGGCGAAGGTTAGATCGGGATCCTTCCGCCCTTGGCCCTGCACTTCCTTTCCCTTGCCCATCTCAGAGTGTCTACGTTGACGATCTAATTTTACGCTAAGCAATTATCTGCGCTGGTGCTGAGAAGTTTAAGCTTTGACGTCTACGCTAGGGTCTCCGCGTCCACGCTGGGGATCAATCTTAGGTGTCTACGCTGAGGTTTACAATTACGCTAGGTATCGTGGTTTACGCTTACGCCTTAGCAGGTTTATGCTGTCGCTCATGCTGTCGCTTTCCAGTAAAAAAAATGGACCCCCCCTTCCCTTTATATAGCGCCCGATAATGCTGACGCTGACGTCACCGCCGCTTATGCTGTCGTCGCTCCGTTTTTTACCTTTTTGTCTTTTTTGCCTACTATTTGCCAAAATTTCCCCAAAAATGATGAAAATTAACTAAAAACAGAGATTATTACGTCCTGGTTCCTCCATGGACCCCATTTTACACGTTTATGCTAACTACCAATCGCGGCCCGGTACGGCCTTAAACTGCCAATCACGGCCCGGTACGGCCTTAAACTACCAATCACGGCCCGGTATGGTCCTAAACTGCCAATGACGGCCCGATACGACCTTAAACTACTAATCATGGCCCGGTACGGCCTTAAACTGCCATGCATCCCGGTGTGACGATAATCCACCATTATACACGTACACATAGTTTAAAAGCACCAGAAAACATGGAACTATACCCCTTTGCTTATGCAACTCTCGGTTTATTAGCAGGAGCAAGCTCAATGGAATGCTAGCATTTAACCACACCGTTGGTCGTTGACGGACCATATGGCAACATCACGCGGGATATTAACATGAACTTCATCAACATAAATTCATCAACAAATGACTTGGTCATAGCCTCAACACAGCCAACAGTACACGAATACCAAGGCATGACAAAATTTCTCGACATAGAAGCTGAAAACATCACTGAAGATCCATTAGCAGAAACCCCCATTACCATGCCTGATGGGGAAGTCAAAATCTTAAAATTAAGCATGCTGCTACAACCACACTTGGCCCAAGACATTCAGCATGTGCTTAGGGAAAACATGCAAGCGTTCGCTTGGTCCTATACGGACATGCCAGGGCTAGATCCTAGAATTGTTCAACACAACATTATCCTTGACCCAAAATTAAGACCGGTAAAACAAAAAGCACGAAAGGTTAGACCCGAGGTGGCATTGGCAGTTCACAATGAGATCACCAAGCTTTACCAAGCTAGTTTCATTCGGGTTGTTGATTACACCGAGTGGGTGTCAAACATGGTCATCGTTCTGAAGAATAACGGAAGCATTCACCTATGCATCGACTTCCAAGATTTAAATGTAGCAACCATAAAAGATGACTTTCCCCTGCCCAGCATCAATCAGCTCGTTGACTTGACTGCCGGACATGCCTTGCTATCTTTTATGGATGGCTTCTCAGGATACAACCAAATACGCATCAACCCGGAACATTAACTTCGAACCACCTTCATGACCCCATGGGGAACTTTCTGTTACACCATGATGTCCTTCGGTCTCAAGAATGTAGGGGCCATATATCAAAGAGCCATGACGTTTATCTTTAGTGATTATATGCTACGGTTGCTCAACGATTATGTGGATGACATCGTGGTTAAGTCAAAAATGACTGGACAACACGTACAAGACCTCGACTTAGTCTTAAAATGTTGTTTAAAATATGAACTAAGACTTAACCTGAAAAGATGCGTCTTCAGTGTCAAAACAGGCAAAATGCTTGGATTCATAGCTTCAGAAGCAGGGATACGAGTGGACCCCGATAAGGTTAAGGCCATTACTAACCTGAAACCACCCAATAACCTTACCAAGCTTCGAGGTCTACAAGGTAGATTGCAGTTCATCAGGCATTTCGTAGAAAAATTAATAGACAAAATAAAACCTATGAACCACCTGTTACGTAAAAATGTCCATTTCGAATGGACTCTGCAGTGCTAGGAAGCGTTCAAAAACATCAAAACAACACTTGCCCAATTACCTACGGTTTATCCGCCCCAAAACAATAAACCGTTTTACATCTACCTTGCTACTTCGGAATCGTCCATCGCGTCTATGCTTTGCCAAAAATGAGATGACGGAACTGAAGTCCCTGTATACTACTTGAGCCATGCCTTAGTTGCCCATGAAAAGAAGTACAACGACGTCAAGAGGTCATGCTTAGCTTTGGTCTTTTCTCTAAGAAAATGGCGACATTACCTCTTTCGTAATCAAGTCTACATAATCTGTAAGGACAATGTACTGAGAGCTATAACAGGAAACATTTACGAAACGAGTCAAATAGCCCGATGGAAAGCCATGATAGCTGAGTTTGACCTATACTACGTAGCACAATCATCAGTCAAAGGTCAAGCCATAGCAAATCAAATGGCCGCATCACCAATGCATGACCAAGCAATTATAGAGCCTAAATTCCTGGATGAAAGTATAAACACAATAGACACAGTGCCTGATGACTATGATGATATTTTAAACTTTGATGGAGCATCCACCTCTCGAGGAGGAAGTGTCGCCACTGTCATCACTTATCCCTCCGGGGAGATCTGACCCTTTGCCTATCGCTTCAATTTTCACTGTACTAACAACATAGCAGAGTACAAAGGTCTCCTTAGAGGTCTCGCAGTAGCACTAGCTTTAGACATCATGCGCCTGGTAGTAAGAGGGGATTCACAACTAGTCGTAAACCAAGTTACAGATATTTACACGTGAAAAGCCCAACATTTACAACCATACTGTGACTTGGCGAAATATTTAATGAAACAATTTGAAAACATTGATGTGCAACACGTCTCTCGAAATGATAACACCATCGCAAACGCATTAGCCACACTAGCGTTAAATATATCGCCCGACATGTTTTATGCCTTGCCAAGCTCCGTAATCAACTGCGATGAACCAATAACCTCCGACACATTGCCAATCGCATCTGTTAGTACAACACACGCGATAGAATGGTATGATGACATAAAAGAGTACCTTCTACGCGGCGAAGCCCCACGACATCTAATAAATGCGCAAAAGGACGCCGTACAAAAACGTTCTAGGCAGTACACCTTAGTAGGGGATACATTGTGTCGTCGATCCTACGAAGGTATATTGCTAATATGCGTGAGTAGTGCTGATGCCCAAACGATTGTTGATCAAGTACATGAGGGACTATGTGGAGGACACATAGCACCAAAAGCCATGGCCACAAAAATAAGACGTTTAGGCTACTATTGGCCACACATGGAACATGATTATCTCTCCAAAGTCAAAACATGTAATATTTGTCAAAAACATAGTAACCTAACACATGTACCACCAAACAAACTGCACACAGCACAAATCACATGGCCTTTTTAGAAGTGGGGATTGGACCTTATCGGCCCAATAACACCCTCATCTTCTGCAGGGCACAGCTTCATTATAACCGTGACAGAATACTTCACGAAGTGGGTAGAAGCAGCTGCCCTTCGAAAAATGACTTCTAAACACGTGTGCAACTTTATTCTAGAAAACATTGTAACCCGCTTTGGCATCCCTTTGACAATTATCACTGACAATGGGCCGCAATTTAGTAGTGCCGAAACAAAAACCTTTTGCAATCGTCTGGGGATCAAGCATTCATTTTCCTCCTCTTACTATCCTCAAAGCAATGGACAAGCAGAAGCAACCAATAAGATGATCATAACGATACTTAAGAAAATGCTAACCCAAAGCAAAAGGAAATGGCACGAGCAATTACATATGCACTATGGGCTTACCGCACTACCCACCAGACGTCAACAGGTAAAACCCCCTATAGTCTCGTTTACGGTTCAGAAGCTGTCTTACCCTTGGAATTACAGGTACCATCGTTAAGGATCACACTATTCGGACTCCTCGACGATGGGCAAAACAATGACCTACGCATCATTGACCTTGACTCAGTGGAAGGGGAATGCACATGTGTGCTCGATCAAATCAAATGGTACCAAAAGCAACAACGACAGCGACATCGGCATGACATTAACAAATGCCCAATCCACGAAGGCGACCTCGTACTCAAAACTGTTCGGGAACACCTGGATAAATTCTCAGCCAACTGGGAAGGGCCTTATGTGGTCATCAAAGAATTTGACAATGGTGCATTCAAGCTAGCTGACACAGAAGGGAACGAGCTTGCCAATCCGACAAATCATCTGTACCTAAAACCGTTCCACGTCTGAATATAAACTTAGGTATGTGCAAGTCCTAGAATTACGACTATAAACTGATACCACAGCTTGTCCTGGAATCATGACGATAAACTGATACCATAGAATAGTCTTGGATTATGACTTAAAACTAATATCACAGCATCCAAAACAACGATAAACTAGCACCCGTCCAGCATGACAATAAAATGCCACCGTCACAACCATCAGGGTCTGCGAAGAATTTAAACTAGCTTGCCTCTTCACAGTCCACTATGACTAAAAACTGGCAACGTACCATCCGCCACGATGCTAAAACAGGTAATGTCCAACGGGTTATGACATAAAACTAACCCATAATAGTCTACCAAGACTATAAATTGGCAAATCCACATTTGGCACATCAATCCACCACCATGATTGTCCATCAACTTCACTGCATCGCTCGTCATCAATACTGCTATCAGCTACATATAGTGCCTGCCATCCTCCAACATCTTTGTGTCATTGGCCGCCATGTAAGTCTAAGCTCACTTTTTCATCCACGGTTTACTTGTCTCCTTGGAGTTGTGTTTGCAGGATGACACCTGGAGGTTTCACACAAGAAGGCACTTCATCATGAGCAGTAAGATAAGATAATGTTCACAGCATAACCGGCAAGACTAAATCAAACCATTCATCATTACATCCCCATTCATCGATAAAATTCCTTATCCCTTCACCAGTGCATTTTATTCAACCACACCCTTGACACATCCCGTACATTCGAAACATTGAGCACACTGTGGCACACTGCCATACGTCATAGCAGTTGCGACACAGCCTGGCACCTGAGCGTGAGTACAAGATCAACTCAAAAATGGCAAAAAAAGAGAGACCCTTGGCACTTCCCATACTAGCCCCAGGCGGGAAGGCAGTCGTCTCAAAACCAAGTACTCATGCCCAAAATGGTCAAGAAGCATCCAGTTGCATGGCTTTGGCTCACCACCAGCAGTTCCCCCCTGAACACTAAACATAGGCCCTACTCTCCTAGAGAATGTAACACATCCTCTCGTGGCTTTGGCCTCGCCAACAAGTTCTCTTGAAAACTAACCAAGAACCTTGTTCCGTCAAAGAACACACATCGCATGTTCACACCCATAGCGTGTACGCCCAGCGTATACGCCTGGCACTCTACGGCGTATACTCCCGGCTCTCCGGCGTACACTCCTAGGTACTGCAGATGCTCATGCTCGACGACAAGATCTTCAATGACAGCATGAAGATAACACTGAAGAGCAAGGATTGAAGCAAGTGGACATCCTTCAGTGTATACACCCGGCGTGTACGCCCAGCACTCATCAGCGTACATGCCTGGCGTGTACGCCCAGCGTTCTTCAACGTACACGCCCGGGGATGTACGCCCAGCACTCCATCTCCACCCAGTTCACACACCCAGCACATTCAGCATATACGCCCAGCGTATACGCCGACCTGATGCAGCATATACGCCCAGCGGTTGTAACATTTTGTATATTTGTAAAGCGTATGTACCCGATCAACGCACCACGTGTCTCCCATCCCTAGTCTAGCATAAAAACCTATATAAAAATCCCATTTTTCCACTTTAACCAGGTCGGTTGGAAAAATCCCGGAGCATACCAAAGAACATTTATGCTGTGCACCAGAGCTGAAACCCTCTTACGCTGGAAGCCTTGTACGCTGCAGATACTCTCTACGCTCCGCCTACCCTGCGAACTAGAGTCATCCCTGTATACATTGGGGCTTTTCGTCCGCCTTGTGTTCCCACACGACTGCGTTAGACCGGTGCACTGTACTTTGACTCTACAATATCATTGTTTACATTGGCTGCATAAGTTCTTTTACAGTTTTACATCAATTTGGCCCACGAACTATTTACGCCTGTTTACGCTCACGCTTCGTTTGCATCCATTTACGCTTTACGCTGTTCTGTTGCCTTGTTTACGCCCGCACATCATTTACGCATAACCCAGCGTATTAGCATTTTGCGTACGTGTGAGGAAATACTTGTTTGATCCGCGTGTGGACCACCCAAGGTACTCTGCCTTTGTTGCATTCCAGCTCACCCTCAGGCGAAGGCAGGGTCTTCTATACGCGTCCTGCGATCCCGCGGCCTCTGTTTTTCCTTCCAGCTGGAGACCTACGATTTCAGGCGGTATAGCACCCAAAACATAAAGGGAATGGGTTAGTTTTCAGATGGTTTGGTTGTTGCTAAAACAAAAGGAGGTATGCAGATGATGAATGGTTTTTTTGATGTAGGGGATGTGCATATAAGGGATTTGAGGAGATGTTGAGGTAGGTGTATTTTCTAATGGCTTGCGAATCATAAAAGGTTTTCATAGGACATCTTGTTTGTTCTCCACATGGATAGTATTAATCACATATGATGCATCATTAGTATTAAGAGGATCCTTGTAGACTCCCATGGATTGGTTTTGGGATCTTACTGGGTTTGTCTCATCGAATACTACTTCACCCCTATCAATCATGCATTTTATGTCCTATTTTAAAGTGAAATATTAATCAGTCTCATGATGACACCATTGGTGATATTCAAAAAACCTATCCAACCTAAAGCCTCTTGTAATGGGGGGTTCATTTGCTGTTGCTAGAGTTAGGTTCTTGGCCAACTCACAAAATCAATCATGTTTTTGAGAGGTTGTAGGAGACATTTTTTATGCTAGATTAAGCTTGCCTTTAGAAGTTGATCAAGCAATTGTGAAGGCTTCATAGGAAAGGGTGTATATTGAGAAGGGTCTTTTCTTTTGAATGTGCAGGCATGATCCATGTTGATGTTTCTATTCGATGAGGGTTTGGGTGTAGGCATGGGTGTGTTTCTTTCGTGGCTGTTTGGGGCGACGGGTTATTTTTTCCTTTTTCTTGGATGGTTAGGTCAAGCTGTCTTAGCCACTGCTGATATCATTGTTTTGGATTTACCTTTCCTCATATGTTTTCTCCTAAAGGTTGAGTAAGCTAGGTCATTGCTTGTTTGCACCGCCTCCTCTATGTTCTTAATTTACAAAAAATTATTGGCTCAAGGTACAGGCTTTCAAATAATAAAGCTTCAACTTCATAAAGCCATTCACAGCTGCCTTAAGGATGGTGAGTAGATATGTTTTGGGGATGGGCTCGTGAAGTTCGTTCAAGGTTGCGCTCCACCTCTGGATAGGTTTTTGTGTTGGCTCTAATGGTTCCTATTTAATCTAAATCAAGATATCTAGTGTGGCTTTAGGCTTTAGATTGTATTTGAAGCAAGTAATGAACTAATGTAACAAATCCTCCAGAGAGGATATGGAGTTACGGGGTAGAGCTCAGTACCAGTCTAAGGCTTTTCTAGTTAAGGACATAGCAAACACTCACAAAATTACATGAGGCCATGCCTGAAGAAATAGGCATTCTATTCAAAACGTCACTAGGTGGGCATTTGTATCTCCCTCTCCATTGTACTTGGTTAGCTGGGGTAATGAGACTCCCTTTGGCAGGGTTAACGGTGGAACTGTGGGGTTGATTGAATCATCTTCATAGAAGTCTAGTACTTTGATTTTCTCAATGTTTACAGTTTTGGGAGCTTTAATTCTTTTGCTAATGAGTGCATCATTTTCTCTGTGTTCGCCCACTATTGAGCAGTAGGTATACTGGTGGGTTGAGTTGGTGGTGGTTGATAATGATTCAATTTTTGCATCGTTTATGGAAAGAGAGATTGTTGGACTGTCATTTGTTGTAGTGGAACAACATTCAGAGATGAGACAATAGGGTGTGGTATGCTATAGTGAGTAGACAATTTTTGTTGAATAGATAGTGGGACCCACTGCCCAGCCATAGGATGTGAAGTGATTAATGGTGCTCCTTGGATTTGCACTTGAGGTATGTAATGTATGGATGTGGAAGCTGGTATGACTTATGGCATCCTAATTACTTGAGGTTGAAAGGTCAATCCTGCATTAGTTTTGGGAGGAGGTTGTTGGGACTATATTTGCAGAGGTATGATGGAAGTGGATGTATCAAATTGAATGTTGAGCACAAAGAAGATGGGAATGGAAGCAGATACTTCTTATCAGGAAACTGGTGCTCGAGTGTTTGTAGATGAAGGAGGAAGTACAGTTTCTTCTAGAAAAGGATGAAATAATGAGTTTTTATGGGCATGGGGATAGATCATATGGTACAAATCCCCATGTTTAGATTGGGCTGCAAAGTCATATTCCTCATCTCCACTCTGAGGCTCTATTGGAGGTAGTTATAAGGCTTGACTTCTGGCCATGAGAAGCTGGGATATGAGTTTATGATGGTGTTTAGAAAGAGGGATTATATCAAATGCTAAGGGCATAAACTCACGACCTCCTTTATAAATGAGTTCATAGTCTCACTTTGCTTCCCTCTCTACATGATCAATAGGCAGGTTGGCTTGGATATTGACATAGATGAAGTTATACTATTCGGGTATAAGAGTCGCATAGGTAGGGTCTTTTCCCTATAGCCTGAGTGATGAGTGGCAAGGTACCCCTACACTCAACCATATGAAACAAGCGTAGTGTGCATGATCCGATCGAACTTCATAGACTAAAGGCCTACACGCCCCATGGAACACTTGGGGTTAATCATTTGTTGTCTTCCCAAACTTACTTGTAGTTTTCACGGTGTATGGTTAAGTAAGTCCGAGGTATATGATTTTTATAGTCTTTTATGTGTTTTTCTCCTATGCTATCAAGGTGAAGGGTTGAGAAACTAACTAACTCTAACTGAGGACCTAAGTCTAAATTAACTAGCATCAGCATCTATTCCCACTTACCGTACACACCTTGAACTATGCAACTACTAGGATCACCACATGTAACTCATGTGCTCAAAGTGGTCATACTGAGGTACTTAACTAGCCTAAACGTGATGAGCATCAGATTCCTTGACTAGTCGTACACATCCATAGATGCTCGTAATCAAGTCATAGTCATCCCGCATTCTAGGAGTTGAGGGTGAGAGAGACTAATCGCGATGAGTAGCCGATTCCTTGATTAGCCGTACACATTCATCAATGCTCATAATCAAGTTGTACTCATGCCATGCTAATGCACGTAATAAATAATAGGTAGGAAATAACATGTAATAAACCTTTTCCATGCACTGCAAGGTTTATCCACAAGGCTTGTCTTTATTGGCATACACAACTTACGTTCAGGTACAAAGCTGCTTGAATAAAGATAGGTTGACTTGGGGACTCCTACTATGGGCACATAGAAAATATTCTATCTCTGGAGTGATCAAACTACCAAGGTTTCCCTACTTTAAGCCTAGGTTGGGAAATAAGGGGAGTGTTGCCTCTTATTTATAGATTTAGTGGAGGACCGTGATATCGTGTACGCGACATCGTAGGGGACGACGCGATATCATGTATGCGATATCGCATGGGATGCGATATCTTAGTGGCTGCAATATCGCGTACGTGATATCGCAGCTTGTGTATATCACGTCTCATCATACCCCCATGACTGAATGAAAACTCATCCTTGAGTTCCTTCCAATAATATCAAGAAGGTATGGAATTGTTGAGGGGAATGGAATTAATGGGATGACATGTGAACGGATCACCATTACAGGACTTGACTGTATCGCCTGAAATCGTCGATCTCCGGCTGGAAGGAAACAAAGATCGTGGGATCGCAGGACATGCACAAAAGACCCTACCTTCCCTTGATGGCGAGCTGGAATGCATGAAGGTAGAGTACCTTGGATGGTTCGCATACGGATCAGACAAGGATTTCCCCGAACGTATGTCGAAGTGCTATACGCTGGGTTATGTGTAAACGGCGTAACGGGCATAAATGAGAGCGTAAACAACATAATAGATGCGAACAGGGCATAAATGTAGACGAGCGTAAACAGAACACATGTAAGAAATCAGCGTAAACTGTAAACAATGATATTACAGAATGAGAATACAGTGCACCGGTCTAACGCAGTTGTCATGGAACACAAGGCGCATGAAAAGCCCTGGTGGATGCAGGGATGACTCGGCTGGTTTGGACTATAGGCGGAGCGTAGAGACTGTGTGCCCAACGTATAGGACAATCCAACGTAAAGGGGTTTTAGCTCTGGTGCGCAGCATAAATGTTCTCTGGTATGCTCTGGGATTTTTTCAACCATCCTTGTACAAATGGAAAAGTGGGGTTTTTATACTGGTTGTTACGCTAGACTCGGGTTGGGCGCTAGACTTGGGTTAGGTGACACGTGGAGTTTGACCGGGTGCAAAAGGGCGTAAAATTTACAAGTGTACAACATATTACATTTTGCTGAGCGTATACACTGAGCATATACACTCTACAGGTGGGTGTAGACTCTGGGCGTACACGCTGGGCGTATACGCTGGGCGTATACACTAGATGTGCTAGGCGTATACACCGAGCGTATACGCTGACAATGGCTGGGTGTATACACCGGGCATATACGCTGATGGTCGCTAACTTGCTTCAATTCTTGCTCCTTGGTGCTGTCTTCATTCTGTCTTTGGAGAATCCATGTCGGGCGTAAACATTTGCGGTACCCGCCGAGCATACATGTGAAGTGTACGTCGGGTGTGTAAGTTGGATGTCTACGCTAGGCGTATATGCTATTGATGTCGGGCATATACATTGGGCGTATACACTGGTACTGCATACTTAGTGAAAATTAAGCCTTTTGATCCCCAAAGTTGCAATGTGCGACACCAAATGTAGCCGTGGTTGTTCGTGGGTCCCAGGGACCTTCTTCTTGTCGGACAAGTACCAAGCTCGAAATTTTTGTGGTGTTTCATTGGCCCCTCTTTGTTGAAGCTTGGAGGAATCGACCCGAGAAGCATTGACAAAGAAGTGCAAAACACCACAAGCAGCTTTATGAAGACTTTTTCTATTGCCACTTTACTAGACGTTATCGCACTGTGTTCAGTAGTACATGGGATTGGGAAAGTGAAGTTTGTGGCTGGTAGGAAAACGGAGATTGTGGGGATTGATCACTACCCAAGGGATTATACTTGGGAAATGGAATTCTTGGGTGTGCGGCATGCTGGTCCTTGTGAATAGCCATTGTTTAGCAGACTCGGAGTTCAAACATGCGATGTGCGTGCTTTGGCAGAACAAGGCTCTTGGTTAGTGTTCAAGAGAACTTGTTGGTAAGACCAAAGCCACGGGGAGATGTGTTACATGCTTTGGAGGAACAAGGCCCGTGTTTAATGTTTTAGAGGGATCCTATTGGTGGAGAGCCAGGGCCATGCTACTGGATGCTGCTTGACTGTTTTGGACATGAGTACTTGGTTTTAAGACCACTGCCTTCCCACATGGGGCTTATATGGGAAGTACCAATTTTTTTTTAAGAAATCGTAAACTTTGCATTGATTTTGTACTCATGTGCAAGCGCTATGTCATGTGTCGCGACTGCTTCAAGGAGTCATAGCATGCGATAGCATGTTCAAAGTTTTGGGTGTACTGGATGTATCAGAGGTGTGACTGAATATAATGTGCTGGTGAATCGATAAGGAATGAGTCGGTGAATGGGGGTGTACTAGTGAACGGTTTGATTTAGTCTTGCCATGCGTACTGTGAACATTGTCCCATCTTGCTGCTTGCGATGAGATGCATTCTTGTGCGAAAACCTCTGGGTGTCATCCTGCAAACACAACTCCAAGGAGACAAGAAAACCATGACTGAATGATTGAGCTTAGACTTACACGGTGGCAGACTGTATGTCAATGGTAGCAGCGCTGGTAGGATCTTCTGATCGCGGGTGATGCAGTGATGAAGCTCAAATATGGCAGTAGATTGATGAACCAGAGACGAACTTGCCAGTTTATAGTCTTGACGGACTATCATGGGTTAGTTTTATATCGTAACCTGTTGGACATTGCTTGTTTAGCGTCGTGGCGGATGTTACATTGCCAGTTTTTAGTCTTAGTGGACTATGAGGAGGCAAGCTAGTTTATAGTCTTAGAGGACTCCGATGGTTGTGACGATGGTAGTTTACTGTCATGCCGGACGGGTGCTAGTTTATCATCATTGCGGACACTGTGGGGTATCAGTTTATTTTCATGATGCCAGGATAGTTGTGGCATCAGTTTTAAGTTATGATCTAGGACTATTCTGTGGTATCAGTTTATTGTCATGATTCTAGGACGAGCTATGGTATTAGTTTATAGTCATGATCCTAGGACTCTTCACATACCTGAGCTTGTACTCAAATGTAGAATGGTTTCAGGAACAAGTGATTGGTTGGATTGGCGAGTTTGTTTCCTTCCATATCGGCTAGCTTGAATGCTCCGTTGTCAAATTCTTTAATGACCAAGTAAGGCCCTTCCCAGTTGGCTGAGAATTTTTTCACATGTTCCCGAACAGCTTTAAGCACAGGGTTACCTTCTTTGATAAGGTGCTTGTTGATGTCATGCCGATGTCATTGCCATTGTTGTTTTTGATACCATTTGATCTAATCGAGGGCGCGTACACGTTCTTCCTCCACTGAGTCAAGATCAATGATGCGTAGATCATTGTTTTGCCTATCGTCGAGGAGCTCAGAAAGTGTGATCCTTAAAGACGGTACCTGTAACTCCAAAGGTAAAATAGCTTCTAAACCATAAACAAGACTGTATGGTGTCTTACCTGTCGAAGTTCCGTGCGTAGTATGGTATGCCCACAATGTGTATGTCAATTGCTCGTGCCACTTTCTTTTGCTCTGGGTAAGCATTTTCTTAAGTATTGTAATGATCGTTTTGTTTGTTTCTTTCGCTTATCCATTGCTCTGAGGATAGTAAGGGGATGAAAACAAGTGTTTGATCCCTAAATTTTCACAAAAGGTTTTGGTTTCGGCACTGCTAAATTGTGGCCCATTGTCAATGATGATTGTCATGGGAATGCCAAAGCAGGTTACAATGTTTTCGAGAATGAAATTGCATACCTGTTTGGATGTAATTTTTCGAAGGGGAGCAGCTTCTACCCACTTTGTGAAGTATTTTGTGGCGGTGATAATGAAACTATGGCCCGCAGAAGACGAGGGGGTTATCTGGCCAATGAGGTCCAACCCCCACTTTTGAAAGGGCCATGTGATTTGTGTTGTGCAACTCATTCGGTGGGACATGTATTAAATTGCTGTGTTTTTGACAAGTAATACATGTTTTGACTTTGATGAGTCAGTCGTATTCCATGTGTGGCCAATAATAGCCCAAGCATCTGATCTTTGTTGCCATGGCTTTTGGTGCTATGTGTCCTCTGCATAGTCCCTCATGTACCTGTTCAACAATAGTTTGGGCATCGGCACTACTAACGCATGTTAGCAATATGCCTTCGTAGGATCGACGACACAGTGTGTCCCCTACCAGGGTATACTACTTAGAACGTTTCTACACTGCGTATTTCTGTGCATTTGTTAGATGTCGTGGTGTTTCGCCACATAGAAGGTATTCTTTTATGTCATCGTACCATTCTATCGTGCGTGTTGAACTAACAGATGTAATCGACAACATGTCAAGGGTGTCGATGATTGGTTCAGCACAACTGGTTATGGAGCTTGGCAACGTGTGGAACATGTTTGGTGATATGTTTAATGCTAATGTGGCTAACACATCTGCGATGGTGTTATCATTTCTAGAGACGTGCTGCACATCGATGTTTTTGAATCGCCTCATTAGGTATTTTGCCAAGTCGTAGTATGGTTGTAAATGTTGGGCTTTGCATGTATAGACATCTATGACTTGGTTTATGACCAGTTGCGAGTCTCCTCTGACTACAAGTCGTGTGATGTTTAAAGCCAAAGCTACCGTGAGGCCTCTAAGGAGACCCTCATACTCTGCTATGTTGTTGGTACAGTGAAAGTTGAAATGATAGGCAAAGGCTTGGATCTCCCCAGAGGGATAGGTGATGAAAGTGGCTGCACTTCCTCCTCGAGAGGTAGATGCTTCATCAAAGTTTAAAATAGCATTGTAGTCGTCGGGCACTATGTCTATGGTGCTTATATTCTCATCTGGGAACTCTGGGTCTATAGTCACTTGGTCGCGTGTTGGTGATGTTGCCATTTGATCTACTATAGCTTGACCCTTAACTGATGATTGTGCTATGTAATGCAGGTCAAACTCAGCTATCATGGCTTTCCACCGGGCTATTCGACTTGTTTCGTAAATATTCCCCGTTATGGCTCTTAGTACATTATCCTTGCAAATTATGTAAACCTGGTTATGGAAGAGGTAATGTCGCCATTTTCTTAAAGAAAAGACCAAAGCTAAACATGACTTCTCCACATCGTTGTACCTTTTCTCATGGGCAACTAATGCGTGGATCAAGTAATATATAGGGACTTCGGTTCCGTCATCGCGTTTCTGGCAAAGCATAGATGCGATGGACGAATCAGAAGTAGTGAGGTAGATGTAGAATGGTTTATCGTTTTGAGGTGGATAAACTGTGGGTAACCGGGCAAGTGTCATTTTAATGTCATCGAATGCTTGTTGACACTGCATAGTCCATTCAAATGTACGTTCTTGCGTAACAGGTGATTCATGGGTTTTAGTTTATCTGTCAGTTTTTCTATGAAGCGCCTGATAAACTGTAATCTGCCTTGTAGACCTCGAAGTTCAGTAAGGTTGCCTGGTGGTTTCAAGTTTGTTATGGCCTTAACCTTATCGGGGTCTACTCGTATCCCTGCTTTGGATGCTATAAATCCAAGCATTTTGCCTGTTTTGACGCCGAAGACACATTTTTTCAGGTTGAGTCTTAATTCATACTTCAAACAATGCTTTAACACTAAGTCAAGATCTTGTACATGTTGTTCTTCTATTTTTGACTTAACCACAATGTCATCTACGTAGTCGTTGAGTGATTGTAATATGTAATTGCTAAAGATAAATTTCATTGCTCTTTGATACGTGGCTCCAGCATTCTTGAGACCAAAGGACATCATTGTGTAACAAAAGGTTCCCCATGGTGTCATAAAGGTTGTCCGAAGCTGATGCTTCGGGTTGATTCGTATTTGATTGTATCCCGAGAAGCCGTCCATAAAAGATAATAATGCATGTCCAGCAGTGGAGTCAACAAGTTGATCGATGCTGGGTAGAGGAAAATCATCCTTTATGGTTGCAACATTTAAATCCTGGAAGTCAATGCACAACCGAATACTTCCGTTCTTCTTCGGAACAATTACCACGTTGGATACCCACTCGGCATAATCGACGGCTCGAATGAAGCCAGCTTGATAAAGCTTGGTGATTTCATTGCAAACCGCCAATGCCACCTTGGGTTTAACCTTTCGTGCTTTTTGTTTTACCAGTCTCAACTTTGGGTCAAGGATAATATTGTGTTGGACAATTCGGGGGTCTAGCCCGGGCATGTCTGTGTAGGACCAAGCGAATGCTTTCATGTTTCCCCTAAGCACGTTCTCAATGTTTTTGGCTAATGGCGGTTGCAATAAGGTGCCCAATTTTAAAATTTTAGTTTCCCCATCGGGCATGACGATGGGAGTTTCGGCCAATGGGTCTTCGGTGATGTTCTCGGCCTTTATGTCAAGGAATTTTGTCATGCCTTTGTAATCGTCTATTATTTGCTGTGTTGAGGCTATGACTATGTCATCCATTTGTGAACTTAAGTTGATGAGATTTATGTTAATGTCTCTTGTAATTTTGCCGTATGGTCCGTCAATGATTAACGACGCAGTTAAATGCTGGCAGTCCATTGAGCTTGCGCCTGCTAATAAACAGAGAGCTAAATAAGCAAAGGGGTATTGTTCTATGTCTTTTGGCGATTTTAAACTATGTGTAAATGTATAATGATGGATTACCATCACACCGGGATGCATGGCAGTTTAAGGCCTTACCGGGCCATAAGTGGCAGTTTAATGCCTTACCGGGTGTACAGTGGCAGTTTAACGCCTTACCAGGCATTCAGTGGTAGTTTAACGCCTTACCAGGCGTTCAGTGGCAGTTTAATGCCTTACTGGATACTAACACCCAGAATGGAGTCCATGGGGGGAACCAGGATGTAGTAATTTCTATTTTTTATATTTTTTATTATTTTTCCAAGGAAAATTTTGGCAAAAAATGAGCAAAAAAAAGGCATAAAATGGCAAAAAGGGAACAACGGCGGCGTAAGCGGCGGCGGCGGCGTCATCGGAGCGCTATAAAAAGGGGGGGGTTTCATTTGTTTCTTACTTTGAATCGTGAGCGTAGTGGTAGAGCGTGAACTATTAAAGCGTAAGCGTAAACTTTTAAAGCGTAAGAGTAGATGATCGCGCCTGGTGTAAGCGTAAACTTGCTCGTGAGCGTAGACGCCGAAGAGTAACCCTTAGCGTAGATGGCCGAGACTAAACCCCAGTGTAGATGCGGAGTGGAATTTTCAGGCACCAGCGTAGACAGTTTTCTTCTTTAGTGTAAACTTGTGCAATCAGCATGAAGGAGGCCGAGATGGGCAAAGGAAAAAAAGTGGAAGGCCAGGGTAGGAAGGGTCCCGACTTGACCTTTGCGGAGGAGACTATAGCCATGCTGTAGTGCCTACCCTGGCCAAGGATCTCATCATGGCCTGTGATATCCCACAAGTAGGCTCTGATCCCTGCCTCTACTATTATTTCTTTGCTTCTCTTTTTTTAGCGTAGACAGCCTCGGCGTATATGCCGAGCACAGAGGGTTTGCGCGTAGAGGGTTTTCGACGTATACACCAAGCGTGACTTCATAGCGTAAATTTGGTTTAGCATAGACTGTCAGGGCATAATCAGTTTTATCAGCGTAAGTAATTTTCCTACAATTATGTCAGCGTAAGCCATGGCGTCATGAGTTCTCTATGCGTGAAGTTTTGTCAGTGTGATTTATTTGTTCTATTGGCGTAAATCTTGTTCACTGTGATGGCGTATACGCCAAGGGTTTGTTCAGCGTATACGCTGTGCTTGTGCAGTTGTCTTTACATCGTAGACTTGTTTTTCATGTTTCTGGCGTAGACTGTTTACGCTAGAAGTGAACTTGGGCGTATACGCTGAGGGTTTCTTCGGCGTATACGCTGAGCGTAAAACAGTTCTTTGTCGGCGTATACACTGAGTTAAACAACGTATTACGCTAAGTGTAAACACTTTCGTTGGTGTATACGCTAGTCTATGGGGCGTATACGCTGAGTGCAAACAGTTAGCAAATTTTTAGATTTTAAGTGTTGATTCGTGATGTAAATTCTCACTTTTCGGGCTGTTTTGATGTGTGGCTAATTTATCGTGGCATCTTGATTGCTTGCAGGGATGGTAAGCACTTCCTCCTTGAGCTTGTTGGGGTGTTAACATGGGTTGGCCCCATTGAGACTGGGGAGCTTCCCCTGGATCTAACTGTGGATAACAACGGGATTTGGTTTAGGGAAGGCGCATGTGGATTTCTGGCCTTCCTATTGGATAATTTCGAGGTGGCCATCTGGTTGAACTTTAGCGAGGTGATTGCAAGGAGCATGCTTGAGGCAATGCTGCCAGGAGCTGCAGAGGGTGTCATGGTCTTCATAGAAGACATTGACGAGTGGCCATTGGTTAACGAGGATGGTTCTACCCATAGGCCCCGGTCTACATGCACATTAACGTGCGTGTGGGCACTATTTCCGCGAGGGTTAGACTACCTCAACAATACTCTGTTCATAGCTACCCACGCGCACACATTATTCCAGAATCCTCCTGACACAGTGTACCGAGTGGACAGGTAGGCCTATTTAAGTTTATTGTTTCCTTTTGCCGCTTGGTGTTTTTTTCGTGTTTTGACATTTATTTGTTTATAGACCAAAGACCAGATTGAGGATGAAGGACTAGCTCTTGCTCGCATTGCCCTGGAGGCATTCATGATGGGCCCCACCCTTCGTGGAATCATTCTGGGTCAAAAAAGGGGGTGATCATACATTTTCACAAGTAGTTCTCTAGTGCATTTGCGATGTGCAAAGCTCGTGGGTGGCTTCATGAAGACTGGTCGGACAAAGGGCCAGTCTTCCCTCGTGACTTTGGCAGCACCTCTAAATCCACCACTAATGGTAAATGATAACATTTCCTAGATATGTTAACGGGTTTGTCCAACTATTTGGAGTTACGCTGATATGACCTTTTTAAATTTTTTTTACAGTTGATACACCTTCTAGTGAGGATCCGGTGACAACTAGACCAACCGAGACTACCTTGTCGATGAAGTTCGGGGAGGTGGCTAAGGCTCAAAAGTGGTTGCGTAGACAAGCTCCACCGTCCATCGTTCGTTGCCTAGATAATGCCGTCCTCATGGAGCTCTTTATGATCGCGAGTCCTGACGTATCCATAGGGGAGATGATTGGGATCGTGGACTCTTTTAATGAGTCTGTCTCATACTACAGCACCCAAATTAAGGGTGTGAAGGTATTTTTTCATCTGTTGCCCAAGTTCTTTTCAAACTTATTTGGCGTACCGGCAGATGGCTTAAATGTAGTATTAGACAGAGCTCATAAAGAGCTCCAGACGGTTTGTGAGTTGGAAGATTGACTAGGCGTGGCCAAGGGTGCCAAGGGATTCTCGATGTAGGGGAAAGCAAAACTTATGGAAGTGAACGAATTGTATCCCCTATTTAGGGCACGGGTATTCCCTAAAACCCTTTCCCAGGTGAAGTGTCTTGGGGTTGAGGCTGTTCGTGTCATGCGAACTGTCTTGGAAATGGGCATGCGATATAACTGGGCATGATTTTTGTTGTTGGGCATGCACAAGGAGATAGTGCAGTTGCGTTCGAATGTTGAGGCGCAATCCCACTTCACCTTCGCATTCTTCGCTGGTTATCTTCGTTGTTTTGCCGAGTTCCTAGTAGTCCGTGTAGACAACAAGTTTGTTCTGCGAGATCGAGATCAGCTATCCCGCCCATGGATCAATCACTTGTTTGAGACAGCAAAATCCCAAGATGCACCTGAAGGCATTGATGAATACGTTTCTATTACCACAGGGGGATCATCTAACACTTCAATCCACACATGTGATAGTTTGGGATTGGAGCCAGATGACGTACCCTACACTGCTAGAAGGGCAGAACGGGTCATCAAGGAGACCGTTGGCCAAGCCAAGTCAAAGCTAAAAAGGCCTGAATGCACGACTGAGGAAGTCTCCGATGTGAATCTGCCACGCGTGAAGCGCATACACTTCAAGATAACTGGTAAGCGGACCTCTCCTGCTTATTACTTTATCGTTTTTGTTTACTTCAATCGCTTACATGTCATTGATATTTTTGGCTTAATTTTTTTAAAAAGTGAGGAAGCAAGCTTTAGAGACTATCACTGAGGAGGAGGAGACCAACATGGAGAAGAATAACGAGGAGGAACATACGGAGAAGAGCCAGGGTGGAGGAATGGAGTTAAAGGAAAATACCTCTGAAACCGCACCGTTGGACGATCAGGACGCCGTCAACCAAATGTTCAGCAGCTTCCTTAAGGGAAATCTGGACTTGGGCGACCCCCCAGAGGGCGACAAGGATCATGGTACGTTATTTCGTTTTGAATTGCCTGACCAATTGTCATTCCTATGGTATTTTATTTTTGTGCTTTTATCCTATTCAAATGAAGGCAACGAGACCAGGATGGTGTGGTTAGATGTACCGATGAAGACGGTTCCCCCGGAGAGGACCGCTGAGGTTAGTTCTTGCACCCGTGAGCCATTTACTTGGTCAGAAATGCTAAGTAAGATGGATTTTGTAGCTGGACTCGTGGAGGAAGTTGTTGAACGGATCCAGGAAGCCCACCCTGACATAGGTATAAATCATTTAGAGGTTTGGAATTTCACATCTTGTTTATATTGTCCTAACATTCATATTTTCTACGTGGGTAGGCGCTCAATTGAGATGGAATCGCTCTGAAAGCGTTAGCATAGAAAGTTTAACCACACTTTCCCCAGAAGTGGAATAGGTGCCAAGGCCTGTTTACGATGGAGTTGCAGAAGGCTTTGTCCATAATGCTAAGTCGTTATGGACCTGTAGGTGTTCCATTGAGTAGTTGTGGCTATAGATTCAAGCAAAAGAAAGGGAAGTCTCTGAATTGTCCGTGGAATGTGATGATTTGAAGGCTCGGTATGAGTTCGCCGCTGCCAAACTAAGTGGAGATCACTCCTGGCGAACATCCAAGGTTACATACACTAGATATTGGAATATACTGAATTGTCATGCATCGTTGACTCAGAGAATGGTAGAGCACAAAGCCCAAATTGATCTCCTGAACCTTAAATGTCAAGATTGGAAAACCTTCGCTTCCAAGGTTCGTAAGTGGGGTCAGGATGAGAAAAATCATAAACATTACTACAAGAAGTCGTTAAAAGAGGTGTCTCTTAAGAAGCATCAACTAGAGATGTTTGTGGAGGGTTTGGGTTTGCATTCTACCTTCGATAATTTTGCTCAAAATACAACTATGGAAATGGAGTCGCCTAAAAGGGTGATCAAAACTGCTTCTAGGGAAGTTTCGGTGGGTGAGTTCCCTTTGAAACGCCCAACCTGGTCGACTATCGACAAAGGAAAGACTTTGGCAGACGTCGACTTAGGCCTTGATGGGACAGATTGGGCCAGCGTTTCAGAAGAAGAAATCCTTCGTCGGCTGGAATTCAGCTTAGGAGGATCTCCTATAGTAAGCGTTTTGTCCTTATGAAGTTAATTTATTGAATAATGTTTAAGGTGGCGATAATGCCCAAGAAGCAGGCCCCAATGGAGTAGGGGCCCCTGATGTTGGTCGATCTAAAGGGGACAATCCTCCTGTCCCGGATGCTTAGCATTTTAATTTTTAAGCTTTTGTTATTTTTTTTTGACTCAGACTAATACGAAAATTGTAACTTGAAAATTTTGAGATGGATGGAAAGAGTTGACACTTGTAATTGTACAACGGTGCATGTAAGAAAATTTTTGTTGATTTTGAATTTAATTGTAAACGCGACATGGCAATGTAAAATGTTTTGGGCTTGTTTTTTCTTTGTTTTAGATGTAATGCAGAGATGTAATTGTAAATGCTGAACAAAAAGGAAAATGAAGTATGTGCTCATGAACTAGTTTAAGGCCATTTCGGGCCCCAGTTGTAAACGCAGGATGTTTCAAATGACACTGGCGGATTTTTCTCTTGGCCGATCATTGCTGATCATGGCTAGTTTTACGTCTTTGCGGACATGATAGTTTAGCATCATCTCGGACAGGGCATGTAGTTTAATAATAATTTTTTTTGTTTTTCGATTTACCGTAGTTTAACGTCATTTCAGATATGTTATAGTTTAATGTCATTTAGGACTGGAAGTGTTGATATTATTATAATAGTTTTTTAATTTTCTTCCTTTTAATGTTAGGTGATGTGTTAATGGGTATGATTCTGTATTCAACGTCCCCTTTGCTGATCACATTGAATGGTAATTCAGCCCAAGGGACGTCTGATGGAATGGCTTCCGTGTCAGTGTTTTCAGATGTTTTGGTAGTTGGCATGATTTCTGTGCAAGTTTCTGCTTGAGCAGTTGTATGTACAGTGTCAGACGCAGGCGTTTCTATTTTAGGTGGGTCTTGTTCCATGTTTAAAGGCTTATTGTTTACCAGTTGTTGCGCATTTTTATCGTTTCATTTAGGCTCTTCAAGATTGACTTCTGAGCCTTGATCCATGTCTACATGTGATGAAATGATGGGCGTAGCAGCCTCCCCATGTATGATGATTTCACCACCTTCATACGATAGGTGGATCTCTTGGTGTATAGGGGAGGAGACTGCTTTTAGTTGGGCCAACCAGGGTCTCCCTAATATTAAGTTGAATCCTGGAATTTCGTCGACCACCAAGAAATCGATGAACGTGGGAAATTGATCCCCTGCTATGAAGTCTAAGGTCACTATGCCTTTGACTATTACGTGTGACCCGTTGAATGATTTTAAACATGTGGTTGCGGTTGGCTTGATTAATTCAGTAAGCCCTAGTTGTTCAATGATGGGATACGGTACTACGTTTGTGGTAGCTCCGTCATCCACATGGACCCTATGTATCCTAAATCGGTTTACGCGTATCGTTATGAACATGGTGGCTGTTTTTATTTCCCTTGTTTTCTTGTCCACCTTAATTTTGTCGTCATGGAAGCTCAAGGGTTTAGGAGTGGTCCCGTGAGATGAGTACATTACCGCATGAATGGCGGGTTCATTCGGGGGTAAGTCCTCGCTTACCGGGATCGACGTTAACATGCGTACTAGAGCTTCTCGATGCTTTTGGGAGGTTAGCACCAAGTCATACAAGCTCAACGAAGTGTTCTTTTACTTCAATGCTTGAGTGACTTGTGTCAAGGCCGTTGCCAAGTCTCTACTCTTTGTGGCGTTTGTATCAATGATAACTGGGTCCATTGGGCCCAACAATTTTGTTTCATGTTTTGTTGGTTTGTTGTTTTTGTTCGAAGTTATCATTTTAAGCGGTTCATGTTTTTCAAATGATTTGCCTTCATTACCTGCGTCCAGTTGGTTGTTAGGTGACAACATAGGTACAGAGTTAAGTGGAATGGGCTTAGGTGGCCCCAAAGCTAACCGTTGGCGTTCCTTCTCCACACGTTCATGTGTAAGCCTATCTACTAGGCATTCTTGGGTGTGGCATGGGGGTGGGGCTAGTCTTGGAGCCTCGGGCTGCCCTGGGATTCACACCACATACGGAGGCAGGCGAGGTTGTGGTTGGACAGTCAGATGTGGTTGAGTGGAAGGCTGGCCAGGTACCCTAATGATGTAGGGGCTAGGTTTGCCTTGTGTTTGTGAGGTGGAGGCTTGGTAATCATTAGGATTTTTGGGTATCCAAATGACATATGGGGTTGGTTTCGGCAGAGGTTGAACCGCCACCGTTGCGACCGCTGGTGGTATTTAGACTATGAAAGGGGCATGCCGAGTATAAGGGGTTGATGCATTTGAGGGAATGATGGGAGGGACACGCACCACATATGGTTTGTCACGTGTCATGGTGTTAGGCGTGGGTACAGTTAAGGGTATTCAGACGGTGTATGGCTGCTGGGTAGCACGTGGTGGTTGAGGCGTGGGCGTGGACACAATGGGGGGAATCTGAACTACGAACGACCTATTAGGAGTTTCCCGCTTATATTGGGGATAGACAATGGTAATGTTAGGTGCATCGGAATCATCATCAAGGTAGATTGTATTAATGACGTATGGCACCTCTTTGGTGTTTAGGGGGTCTTTGTACACCCCCCATAGCTTGATTCTATGGTTGGACTGGGTTGGCCTCATCAAAGTGATTTGGCTTTCATCGATCATCTGCTGAATATCCTGTTTCAAGGTGAAACAGTAATCCGTACCATGCCCATTTCATCGATGGTAGTCGAAAAAATGATCCATTCTGAAGCCTTTGGGTATGGGAGGCTCATCTGGTGTTGCTAAGCTTGGGTTCTGAACAAGTTGACAGAACCGGTCATGTCTCTAGATGGCCACGTGGGACAACTATTTATGTTTCATCAACCTAGCCTTCAAGAGTTGATCGAAGAGCTAGGAGGGCTTCATTGGCAAAGGCATATATTGAGATGTTTCTTTCCTCTCGAAGTTTCGCGTACAGTTCGTTGTTGGGTTTTGCGATGATGATGATTCTGGCATGGCTGTGGGAATTGGTTTATTGTAGTTAGTAGGGGATGCGGGTGGTTTGTTTTGGTGTGTATTATTTGCTTGTTGCATGCCTGCTATTGCTGCTATGGTTGTCTTAGCCTTCTCTTTATCTTTTTTAGTGTGTTGATTTTTGAAGGCTATGTATGCAGGGTCGTGGCTATTTTGGGCTGCTTCTTCTATATTCTTAATTTGTACAAAAGCCTGGTTAAGATTACACGCGTTAAGGTAATACAGCTTGGATTTAAAGAAATCGTTAACAGCTCCCTTGAGAATTGTGAGCAAGTACCTTTGGGAGATCAGCTCATGCAACTCGTTGAGAGCAGCGCTCCACCTCTGAATGAATTTCTGTATAGGTTTAAGTGGTGCTTGCTTGACCTGTATGAGGCTGTCCAGTGTGGCCTAGGGTTTCAAGTTGTACTTGAACCTGGTCACAAATTGGTGTAATAAGTCTTCCAAGGAGAAGATGGAATTCCTTGGCAGAGCCCAATACCAATCAAGTGCTCTCCCCGCGAGGGACATGGGGAACACTCGGAGAATGGCATGGGGCCATGCCTGGAGTAGCGCGCATTCTAACCTTAATGTTATTAAGTGTGTGTTGTGGTCTGTCTCCCCATTGTATTTGGTTAGTATTGGTAAGGAGATGCCTTTGGGCAAGGTTAAGGGTGGGAAAGAAGAGCTGATGGGGTCATCTTGGTAGAAATCCACTACCTTCAGTTCCACGTCGGTGGCTGTTTTGAGGCGTTTTACCTTGTCAGTTAATTCTTGCATCATTTTCGTGGCATCTACCCAGTCTTGAGTGCTCGGTGACAAGGCAACTTGTGGTTGTGGTATACTGTACAGGTTAGACTATTGGATGGTGGGTTGAAAGGCCAAAAGTTGTGCGGTCAATGGTTGTGTTTGCAGAAGGTGAACAACATGTGGTGCTAAGGATGATACATTATATGCAGGGGGTTGTTGCTGTTGCGGTTGTGGTTGTATTTGGCGAATGTTAACATGTGAAAATGTGTGAGATGACATATTGTGGTGAGTGGGTTGGTGTGACGGCACACCCATCGCTGGCCATTGCCCAGCCACGTTGTGCAAAGGGACCCCTTGTTGGGTTACGGTGGTCGAGGGGGCTACGTGCATTTGAATGTGAGGGATGTAGTGGGTGGATGTGGAGGCTGGTATTATGTGTGGCATCCCTATCACTCAGGGTGGGAATGTCACTCCCATGCTGTCATGAGGGGGCGGTGCTTGTGAGGACGAGCCTGCTGTAGCAGTGGGTATGATTGCAAGAGAGAAGGTGTTAGGTTGGGGGTCACTCAGGGGAGGAATATGCACTAGTGCTAATGTTTCTGGTGGTGGTGCTTGGGCACGGGTGAACCTGAGGTGCTGGAGGGGCATGATTTTCCCTGTATCAGGATGAAAAAGGGATTAACGTGTGCTTGTGGGCTCAGAGTGTGGTAAGAATCCTCTTTTTTGGATTGAGCAACGAATTCGTCCTCTTCCTCTAGTTGGGGCTCTAGCGCAGGTTGATCCAATGAGTGTCTCCTTTGTAAGAGGAGCTGTGTGGCGAGCTCCGAATACTACTCCAGAACAGGGATTACGTCATACGGTGAAGGGATAAACTAGCGTCCCCCTCTGTAAAAGAGTTCGAACTGCCTCTTTACCTCCATTTCGGCTTGGTCTACAGCCAGGCCAGCTTGTATCTTAATGCATATGAAATTATACTAATCCTAGGTTATAATGTTGGAGGCTGGGTCTCTCCCTTGCAACCTTAGGGACCGGCAGGGCCCCGCGGTGGGTTGTACTCCCGGGTGTTGCATGACAGGCTGTTGGATAGCCATGGTGCCCACGACGTTGGTTACTTGAGCTATTGTAGCGATGGTATTCACGGGGTTCATGATGAATTGTTAAGGGTATGACACGGGGTAGAGGGGCGAAATTAGTGTACTTGGTACAACGTGAACTAGGTGACAAAGTGCAGTGTATAGCATCAGTGTAGATAGCATATACAGCATAAGGAGTGCAGCGTATATGCTAGGCAGCGTATACAACTTAGGGGTGTAGCGTAAAATAGAGTACAGCATAAAACAGAGCACAGTGTAAAACAAGGCTCAGCGTAAAACAGAGCACAGCGTAAAACAAGGCTCAGCGTAAAATAGAGTATGACGTAAAAAAAGTCTTAGCGTAAAACAAGACAACATAGAGAATGGAGCGTATGGTTTTTTGGTTAAGTTTTAACAGGGACAGCATAAATACTGAACATCGTAGATGCTGGACAGTTTGCAGGCTGAGTTTTTAGGCCAGGCTGCGTAGATGCTAGGAGGGTTTTAGTAGGAAGCGGCGTGTGGTTGGCAGTGTATACACTCAACAGTGTAAATGCTGGGAAGTTTGGGAGTACGGGTTTTAGGAGGCCCTCCTTCTAGCTCCAATTTCTGTACCGCTTGAAATCGTCGGTCTCCGGCTAGAAGGAAACGAAGACCGTGGGATCACAGGACGCGCACAGAAGACCCTACCTTCGCCTGAGGGTGAGCTGGAATGCACAAAGGTAGAGTACCTTGGGTGGTCCGCACGCGGATCAAACAAGGATTTCCCCGAACGTATGCCGAAGTGCTATATGCTGGGTTATGTGTAAATGGCGTAGCGGGCCTAAACGAGAGCGTAAACAATGTAACAGATGCGAATAGGACGTAAATGTAGACAAGTGTAAACAGAACACATGTAAGAAATCAGTGTAAACTGTAAACAATGATATTACAGAATGAGAATATAGTGCACCGGTCTAACGGAGTTGTGATGGAACACAAGGCGGATGAAAAGCCCCTGTGGATGCAGGGATGACTCGGCTGGTTCGGACTGTAGGCGGAGCGTAGAGAGACTGTGTGCCCAGCGTACAGGACAATCTAGCATAAAGGAGTTTTAGCTTTGGTGCACAGCGTGAATGTTCTCTGGTATGCTCTGGGATTTTGTCAACTGTCCTTGTACAAATGGAAAAGTGGGGTTTTTATACTAGTTGTTACGCTAGACTCAGGTTGGGCGACATGTGGACGTTGACCACGTGCAAAAGGGCGTAAAATTTACAAGTCTACAACATATTACATTTTGTTGAGCGTATACGTTGAGCATATATGCTGTACAGGTGGGTGTAGACTCTGGGCGTACACGCTGGGCGTATACGCTAGATGTGCTGGGCATAGATGCTGTGGGCGTTGGGCGTATACGCCTACAATGGCTAGGCGTATACGCCAGGCATATACACTGATGGTCACCGACTTGCTTCAATTCTTGCTCTTTGGTGTTGTCTTGATTCTGTCTTTGAAGACTCCATGTCGGGCGTAAACATTTGCCATACCCACCGAGCGTACATGTGAAGTGTACATTGGGTGTGTAAGTTGGATGTCTACGTTGGGCGTATACGCTGTTGATGTCGGGCGTATACACTCGGTGTATATGCTGTGGATGCTAGGTGTATACGCTAGTAGTGCATACTTAGTGAAAATTAAGCCTTTTGATCCCCAAAGTTGCAATGTGCGACACCAAATGTAGCCATGGTTGTTTGTGGGTCCCAGGGACTTGCTTTTTTTCGGACAAGTACCAAGCTCGAAATTTTTGTGGTGTTTCATTGACAAAACTGGTGTTCATGACAACAAGGGTGAACACCTTATTACAATGACATCAGGCCTTTGTTGGTAGCTGAGAAAGAGAGAGAGAGAGAGAAAGAAGTGTTGTTGCTGCCAATGCCAAGATTGCACCTTTGTTGTCCATCTGTAAGTGTGCCATCAATCTTGCTCCTTGCATAGCTGCTTTAGCGCTACTCTATTCCAAGTGTTTGCTCTAGATCCAATTCATTATTTGTATGATCACCATCTGCACATACAACACAATCATATATTAGCAAGGGTAAATGAATCATTATGTAATTAATACCTTGCTTTGGTGTAGGTTCATTGGCTTGGTTGTGGTATGGTTAATATGGATCTGGGAATATATTAATGAGGACTACCAAAGGCATAGGGGTTAGGAAGAAAATAAAAAATCAAAAATTTTAGGGTTAGGAGAAAAATTGAAAAAAGCAGACCCCATACCACCATGACTAATCGCGAACCTCCGGTAGCGTTAGAATGGAGAAAGAAAAGGAGGAAGAAAGATAGATAAAAAGGGACAATAGAAAACATCAATGAAATGGATGTCAATATGGAAATGAACAAAAGAAAATTAATTGCAAAATGTTAAGGGAAAGAATTTAACTAATGCTCCAAATAGGAATGTCAGTGGGGCCTCCCCAAAGTAGGCCCATGCCCTTAATGCCCTTAATGCCCTGACAAACCCACAGTCAAAGAGTCTGTAGGCTCTGGGAATGTCATTTGGAACAAGAGTTAAAGTCTTAAC